>MUZC01002022.1:0-13450 GCA_002072015.1 Radix auricularia | reverse complement strand
GTCACATACAGACATGATGGGGCGCTACAGGGCTGTTCTAGTCACATAGAGACATGGTGGGGCGCTACAGGGTTGTTCTTGTCACATACAGACATGATGGGGAGCTACAGGGTTGTTCTAGTCATATACAGACTTGGTGGGGCGCTACAGGGTTGTTCTAGTCACATACAGACATGGTGGGGCACTACAGGGTTGTTCTTGTCACATACAGACATGATGGGGCGCTACAGGGCTGTTCTAGTCACATAGAGACATGGTGGGGCGCTACAGGGTTGTTCTAGTCACATACAGACATGATGGGGCGCTACAGGGTTGTTGTAGTTATATACAGACTTGGTGGGGCGCTACAGGGTTGTTCTAGTCACATACAGACATGATGGGGCGCTACAGGGCTGTTCTAGTCACATAGAGACATGGTGGGGCGCTACAGGGTTGTTCTTGTCACATACAGACATGGTGGGGCGCTACAGGGTTGTTCTAGTCATATAAAATCATAATGGGGCGCTACAGGGTTGTTCTAGTCACATACAGACATTGTGGGGCGCTAAAGGGTTGTTCTAGTCATATACAGACTTGGTTGGGCGCTTCGGGGTTGTTCTAGTCATATACAGACTTGGTGGGGCGCTACAGGGTTGTTCTAGTCACATACAGACTTGGTGGGGCGCTACAGGGTTGTTCTAGTCATATACAGACTTGGTGGGGCGCTAAAGGGTTGTTCTAGTCATATACTGACTTGGTGGGGCGCTACAGGGTTGTTCTAGTCATATACAGACTTGGTGGGGTGCTACAGGGTTGTTCTAGTCATATACAGACATGGTGGGGCGCTACAGGGTTGTTCTAGTCACATACAGACATGGTGGGGCGCTACAGGATGTTCTAGTCACATACAGACATGTTGGGGCGCTACAGGGTTGTTCTAGTCACATACAGACATGGTGGGGCGCTACAGGGTTGTTCTAGTCATATACAGACATGGTGGGGCGCTACAGGGTTGTTCTAGTCACATACAGACATTGTGGGGCGCTACAGGGTTGTTCTAGGCATATACAGACATTGTGGGGCGCTACAGGGTTGTTCTAGTCAAATACAGACATGGTGGGGCGCTACAGGGTTGTTTTAGTCACATACAGACATGGTGGGGCGCTACAGGGTTGTTCTAGTCAAATACAGACATGGTGGGGCGCTACAGGGTTGTTCTAGTCAAATACAGACATGGTGGGGCGCTACAGGGTTGTTCTAGTCACATACAGACATTGTGGGGCGCTACAGGGTTGTTCTAGTCACATACAGACTTGGTGGGGTTGAAAAGTTAAAAAGTTTTTACCGAATACATCTCATTATAATATGTAATTTAACACATCAAGATAAATAAGAAGCAAATCATAAATCTATAAATAAGTGAATATGGAATTCTCTTACAATTGACACGAGAGGGAGATAGATAGAGAGTGTTATCGAGAAATAGAGAATAAGAGAGAGGTAGAAAGAGAAATAGAGAAAGAAAGAAAGAGAAATAGGAAGAGATAGATGGAGAAAGATAGATTGAGAGAGAGAGAACGCGCAAGAGAGGAAAGAAAAAGAGAGATGAAGAAAGAGGGAGAGAGTGTAAGACAGACGTAAAGGGATATTGAAATGGAGAAAGTGAGAGTGAAAGAGATGGTGAGATCGTGAAATAAAGAGAAGGAGAGAGAAAGAGAGTGAGAGAGATAGAGTAAGAGAAAGATAAACACAACTAGACACGATCATAATAATGTGTACGTTATAGTCTATTTGTGAAAACAAACACAATATTTAACTTGACTTTTATTTACAAAGATAATATAGAATAGTTTGTGGTAAAATAGTAATTTTAGACAAAAGTGCTTCTCGTTTATTAAATATTAGTCGCTCAAAGTTAATTATCTCAACATCCGCCATAAGTTTATGAAATTTTAATGCATTTAATGTTAAGCCATACTCGACTTTTTAGTGATAATTTTTCTATTCAACCCTCTAGTCAGTTACAATACTCTATACACACGTACATCTTATCTATATATATCTAGATATACATAATGAAAGAAACAATTTCTAGTCGTTAAGACTCACATACACATAAAAGAGACCACTAACAAATTAAAAGACTTTCTATTGCTATATATGACGTGCAATCACATTGTATGTTAGTATGTTCCATGAACGCCGCACTAAAAAGCACCGCTGTAGACCTACTTAATATAACACTGTAATTGAGACAACTAAGGCGGCATAAAATGACAAGATCATAATATTAGTATCTGTAACTTTGGTTAAATTTCAATCTAAAAGTCTAGCCGACATGATATTACTTATTTTGGTGGCATACACTTTGTATTGCGTGTAACTAAATATTATGTATAGAAATGTTTAATGCAAAGGAAAGATACATTTTTAGCGCATTTTCGAGATATCGAAATCGCTATTGCACCCGTTTTGTCCGTCCGTCCGTCCGTCTGTCATCACCCTTGATCACAGCATCCATAAGTCCTAGACCCATGATGTATATATGTTTTTTGTATGTCCTTACCTGCCATTTGTGCATCAACACTCAGTTACTCGATCCGTTTAAAAACCCCGTTAAAACTACCAAAAAATATTTCGAATCGAGAACGCAGGGAACGGCCGCCATTGCCGGAAGTCGAATACACAATTCTTCAAGCATTGAAGAGTGTTGCGAAAGGGTGCAAAATAATTAGTTTTTTTTTTAGTTGACGTCATTAGAATATGTGTAAAAGTATAGAGAGTTTTACGTCATCATTTGTGGTGACTTGTAGTTGGATTAAAGATAAAATATTTTTTTTTATAAATGTAAAGAAATAAATTTTAAATAAAAAAATGTCAGGTAAATTCATTACACAAGAAAATTCATAAAAATATGTCTAAAATCTAAACACAATTACTGATAACTACATAATTCTGATATCTAACATAAGTACTGATACATAATACGAAAATGCGCTAACACGTCCTGAATTCCAATAGGTACCAGCCTTAACATGATTTTTTATATTAGTTAATTCCATATAATAAAACAATACATTTTGTACAATTATCTTTTTGTACCGCTTTTGGTACTAGTTAAAACGATACTATTATTAACTATTGACTGTCTTAAAGTGGTCAGGGAAGATGTCCTCGGTGGTCAGGGAAGATGTCCTATGTGGTCAGGGAAGATGTCCTATGTGGTCAGGGAAGATGTCCTTAGTGGTCAGGGAAGATGTCCTATGTGGTCAGGGAAGATGTCCTCGACGGTCAGGGAAGATGTCCTCGATGGTCAGGGAAGATGTCCTTGGTGGTCAGGGAAGATGGCCTCGGTGGTCAGGGAAGATGTCCTCGGTGGTCAGGGAAGATGTCCTTGGTGGTCAGGGAAGATGTCATTGGTGGTCAGGGAAGATGTCCTTGGTGGTCAGGGAAGATGTCCTTGGTGGTCAGGGAAGATGTCTTCGGTGGTCAGGGAAGATGTCCTCGGTGGTCAGGGAAGATGTCCTAAATGGTCAGGGAAGAAGTCCTCGACGGTCAGGGAAGATGTCCTATGTTGTCAGGGAAGATGTCCTCGACGGTCAGGGAAGATGTCCTCGACGGTCAGGGAAGATGTCCTCGGTGGTCAGGGAAGATGTCCTCGGTGGTCAGGGAAGATGTCCTAAATGGTCAGGGAATATGTCCTCAGTGGTCAGGGAAGATGGCCTTAGTGGTCAGGGAAGATGGCCTTAGTGGTCAGGGAAGATGTCCTCAACGGTCAGGGAAGATGTCCTCGACGGTCAGGGAAGATGTCCTCGGTGGTCAGGGAAGATGTCCTCGGTGGTCAGGGAAGATGGCCTTAGTGGTCAGGGAAAATGTCCTCGGTGGTCAGGGAAGATGGCCTTAGTGGTCAGGGAAGATGGCCTTAGTGGTCAGGGAAGATGTCCTCGGTGGTCAGGGAAGATGGCCTTAGTGGTCAGGGAAGATGTCCTTAGTGGTCAGGGAAGATGTCCTTGGTGGTCAGGGAAGATGTCCTCGGTGGTCAGGGAAGATGTCCTCGGTGGTCAGGGAAGATGTCCTAAATGGTCAGGGAAGAAGTCCTCGACGGTCAGGGAAGATGTCCTATGTTGTCAGGGAAGATGTCCTCGACGGTCAGGGAAGATATCCTCGACGGTCAGAAAAGATGTCCTCGGTGGTCAGGGAAGATGTCCTCGGTGGTCAGGGAAGATGTCCTAAATGGTCAGGGAAGATGTCCTCGGTGGTCAGGGAAGATGTCCTAGGTGGTAAGGGAAGATGTCCTCGGTGGTCAGGGAAGATGTCCTCGGTGGTCAGGGAAGATGTCCTAGGTGGTCAGGGAAGATGTCCTCGGTGGTCATGGAAGATGGCCTTAGTGGTCAGGGAAAATGTCCTCGGTGGTCAGGGAAGATGGCCTTAGTGGTCAGGGAAGATGGCCTTAGTGGTCAGGGAAGATGTCCTCGGTGGTCAGGGAAGATGGCCTATGTGGTCAGGGAAGATGGCCTTAGTGGTCAGGGAAGATGTCCTCGGTGTTCAGGGAAGATGGCCTTAGTGTTCATGCAAGATGTCCTAAATGGTCAGGGACGATGTCCTCGGTGGTCAGGGAAGATGGCCTTAGTGGTCAGGGAAGATGTCCTTAGTGGTCAGGGAAGATGGCCTTAGTGGTCAGGGAAGATGTCCTCGGTGGTCAGGGAAGATGTCCTCGGTGGTCAGGGAAGATGTCCTCGGTGGTAAGGGAAGATGGCCTTAGTGGTCAGGGAAGATGGCCTTAGTGGTCAGGGAAGATGTCCTCGGTGGTCAGGGAAGATGTCCTCGGTGGTCAGGGAAGATGTCCTCGGTGGTAAGGGAAGATGGCCTTAGTGGTCAGGGAAGATGGCCTTAGTGGTCAGGGAAGATGTCCTCGGTGGTCAGGGAAGATGGCCTTAGTGGTCATTGAAGATGTCCTCGGTGGTCAGGGAAGATGTCCTCGGTGGTCAGGGAAGATGGCCTTAGTGGTCAGGGAAGATGTCCTCGGTGGTCAGGGAAGATGTCGTCGGTTGTCAGGGAAGATGTCCTCGGTGGTCAGGGAAGATGTCCTCGGTGGTCAAGGAAGATGTCCTCGGTGGTCAGGGAAGATGTCCTCGGTGGTCAGGGAAGATGTCCTCGGTGGTCAGGGAAGATGGCCTTAGTGGTCATGGAAGATGTCATCGGTGGACAGGGAAGATGTCCTATGTGGTCAGGAAAGATGTCCTAAGTGGTCAGGGAAGATGTCCTCGGTGGTCTGAGAAGATGTCCTTAGTGGTCAGGGAAGATGTCCTCGGTGGTCAGGGAAGATGTCCTCGATGGTCATGGAAGATGTCCTCGGTGGTCAGGGAAGATGCCCTTAGTGGTCAGGGAAGATGTCGTTAGTGGTCAGGGAAGATGTCCTCGGTGGTCATGGAAGATGTCCTCGGTGGTCAGGAAAGATGTCCTCTGTGGTCAGGGAAGATGTCCTGTATGGTCAGGGAAGATGTCCTTTGTGGTCAGGGAAGATGTCCTCGGTGGTCAGGGAAGATGTCCTCGGTGGTCAGGGAAGATGTCCTAAATGGTCAGGGAAGATGTCCTATGTGGTCAGGGAAGATGTCCTCGGTGGTCAGGGAAGATGTCCTCGGTGGTCAGGGAAGATGTTTTTAGTGGTCAGGGAAGATGTTTTTAGTGGTCAGGGAAGATGTCCTAAATGGTCAGGGAAGATGTCCTATGTGGTCAGTAAAGATGTCCTCGGTGGTCAGGGAAGATGTTTTTAGTGGTCAGGGAAGATGTCCTCGGTGGTTAGGGAAGATGTCCTCGGTGGTCAGGGAAGATGTCCTTAGTGGTCAGGGAAGATGTCCTTAGTGGTCAGGGAAGATGTCCTCGGTGGTCAGGGAAGATGTCCTCGGTGGTTAGGGAAGATGTCCTCGGTGGTTAGGGAAGATGTCCTCGGTGGTCAGGGAAGATGTCCTTAGTGGTCAGGGAAGATGTCCTCGGTGGTCAGGGAAGATGCCCTCTGTGGTCAGGGAAGATGTCCTCGGTGGTCAGGGAAGATGTCCTCGGTGGTCAGGGAAGATGTCCTAAATGGTCAGGGAAGATGTCCTCGGTGGTTAGGGAAGATGTCCTCGGTGGTCAGGGAAGATGTCCTTAGTGGTCAGGGAAGATGTTCTTAGTGGTCAGGGAAGATGCCCTTAGTGGTCAGGGAAGATGTCCTCGGTGGTCAGGGAAGATGTCCTCGGTGGTCAGGGAAGATGTCCTTTATGGTCTGCGAGCTAGAAATGTTTTTTTTAAATTTTAAAAATGAAAAGTAAAAGTTATAAATGTTATCTCTTTTTGAATATATTTATTAATTTTAATCTCTCGTTGGGGATAGCATACCAACAAAAAGAAAATGTTTTAATTCAATGTTTGCTTCGAGATATACCTCACACTAGGTTCTAAAAGTCTATGTTTGTTATATTGAAACTAAGAAGTTATTTTTTTAAAACATTAATTTAATTAGACTCAAGTTAATATTATAATTATAAAAGTTATAAATCAATTAAATTGACTAAACACAACGAGACATTTTTTAAACAGAAAACAACCAAACATTAATACAAAAATCATTCCTCAGACCCATCATCACAAAATATGTAGACATCAAATACATTTCTTATACAGAAATCAACCAAACATTTATACAAAAATCATTATCCAGACTCATCATCACAAAATATGTAGACATCAATTACGATTCCAGTGAAAAAAGACAATTTTCCATACGACTGTATGATGAAGAATATTCGCGCTTTGCTATTACATATGTCGTTGTAAACGAGATCAGAGTGAAAAATAAGGATGCCATTTCTTGGATACGAAGCGTTGGAACCTGCAAAAGTCCGAAGACAACCTAACACTAATCTTAATATCTGCTTGGAGAAACCGTTGGAAGACTTTATGGACTAAAAATATTCACTTGATGGTCAGACTTCCTTCATACGACAATCAACCAAAGTCTATACAATTATTTCAGGGCAACATCTTTGTCCTTCATACGACAATCAATTATTTCAGGGCATCATCTTTGTCCTTCATACGACAATCAACCAAAGTCTATACAATTATTTCAGGGCATCATCTTTGTCCTTCATACGACAATCAACTAAAGTCTATACAATTATTTCAGGGCATCATCTTTTTCCTTCATACGACAATCAACCAAAGTCTATACAATTATTTCAGGGCATCATCTTTGGATACTTGACAAGTGTCATAGAAGAAAGTGAGAATCATTGGATTTTGATAATGTTCAATTCATTTGAAAATAAATGTTGCGACAGATGATATATACATTCCTATCACGACAGTAACACAATTTTCTTAAGTGGTCCCAAGATGAGACACAATTTTCTTAAATGGTCCTTGAACCCAAAAGGTTGAAAACCACTGCTATAGGTCAAGACGTCAATTTTTTCCCTAAGGAAATACGCCCCACAGCCCAGCCCAAGTAATGACCTTGCTAACATCCAATGTGTGAGAAAAGGGTTGTATTTTAAAGGTAAGCTCGGAGATAGCATAAAGTATCGTTTAAAATAATAATTATGTGTTATATTTCCTTATCATAGCTTTATACACTAATTCTATAAATAAACACATCGCATTGGTGCGTACTATAACAGATGGGTTCTTTTTTTTTTACATTTAATGTTTAAAAATAGCAATTAGTCGTTTAATTCAATGTACTTTTCATATAAATTAAATGATGGTAATGGAAATTATTTTTCACGTTAGCGACGCACCGTCAGCACCGGTACCTTGTGTTTCATGTGAAATTTTTATTAATCCTTATACAAGTTACTTTGGACAATTAATGATAAGACTTTTTTCTCTAAACATATTTTATTAATATTTTATATATAGACTCATTACATATTTATTACTCTTAATATTAACGTCTTCTGTTTCATTTTATTTGTAAAAATGCTTCAATAAAGTATATTTAGTAAAATAGACTTCCAATAACAAAATATATTTTAAAATAGTTTTAATTTCTAATTGAAAACAAACTATAAAACGTGTACTTATCTTTTAACATATATGGTTATTTTTTGTCTTCGAACAGCATAGCCCTACTTATGTCCTTTGGGAAATAGAGAACCATTCTAATTTATTCAAGTGCTAAGACACTTGATCTCGATCCCTATAAATAAGGATACAATGTCAATGAATAGTTAGAATTCTCCTACACAAGATAAAGTTTTTGTCTAATTCAAACAAACATATGTCATTAATTTATAGCATAATTATAAATTTATAGTCGAGACATTTTATATAATGTCTTTGTGTCTACAACAGTAGATACTTAATATGTTACATAAAATTGTTAAACGTTAGCTTTTGCTTCCCTTCTCTACAAAATACCTACATGACTTATCATGTCATCCTTTTCTTAATTTTATAAACTCCATTGTAGGCCAGGCACAGTAAGTTTTTCAAACACAATCACAAGCAAAATAAAATACTCGCTACTTTAATACAGTCGCTATTTTGATACAGTCGCTAGTTTGATACAGGCGCTATTTTGATACAGTCGCTATTTTGGTACAGTCGATATTTTAATAGTCACTATATTGATACAGTCGCTAGTTTGATACCATCGCTATTTTGATACAGTCGCTATTTTGATACAGTCGCTATTTTGATACAGTCGCTAGTTTGATACAGTCACTATTTTGATACAGTCGCTAGTTTGATACAGTCGCTATTTTGATACAGTCGCTATTTTGATACAGTCGCTAGTTTGATACAGTCGCTATTTTGATACAGTCGCTATTTTGATACAGTCGCTATTTTGATACAGTCACTATTTTGATACAGTCACTATTTTGAAATAATCGCTATTTTGATGCAGTCGCTATTTTGATACAGTCACTATTTTGATACAGTCGCTATTTTGATACAATCGCTATTTTGATACAGTCGCTATTTTAATACAGTCGCTATTTTGATACAGTCGCTATTTTGAAACAATCGCTATTTTGATACAGTAGCTAATTTGATACAGTCGCTATTTTGATACAGTCACTATTTTGATACAGTCGCTATTTTGAAACAATCGCTATTTTGATACAGTCGTTATTTTGAAACAATCGCTATTTTGATACAGTCGCTATTTTGATACAGTCGATATTTTGATACAGTCGCTATTTTGAAACCGTGCCGTACCACGGTTTGATTTAAAATACCTGTAAATAGTAAAAATTGTTTTCTTAAGATAATCTTAGCTTCCCCCGATCTGGAAATCAGTAAAGGAATATTGTAAGATGTAAAATCAAATCAATTTTGTGTGCTTTCGGTTTGAAAAAGAGGTTTGTTAATATCGGTTGTTTGATAATATTTTCTGTTTGTGTTTCGAAATAAGAACATATAAGATGTCATGGATCAGTCATGTACTGATATATGTCATCTCACATTTCACAGTACATGACTGATCTATGACATCCTACATGTCACAGTACATGACTGATCTATGTATTATTACATATCACATTACATGACTGATCTATAACATCATGCATGTCACAGTACATGACTGATCTATGCCATCTTACATGTCACAGAACATGACTGATCTATGTCATCTTACATGTCACAGAACATGACTGATCTATGACATCTTACATGTCACAGTACATTACTGATCCCTGCCATCTTACATGTCATAGAACATGACTGATCTATGTCATCTTACATGTCACAGTACATTACTGATCCCTGCCATCTTACATGTCATAGAACATGACTGATCTATGTCATCTTACATGTCACAGAACATGACTGATCTATGCCATCTTACATGTCACAGTACATTACTGATCCCTGCCATCTTACATGTCATAGAACATGACTGATCTATGACATCTTACATGTCACAGTACATGAGTGATCCCTGCAATCTTACATGTCATAGAACATGACTGATCTATGCCATCTTACATGTCATAGAACATGACTGATCTATGAATCTTACATGTCACACTAAATGACTGATCCATTCCATCTTACATGTCACAGTACATTACTGATCCCAGCCATCTTTTGTGCCATAAAATATGACTGATCTATGACATCTTACATGTCACAGTACATGACTGATTCTTGCCATCTTACATGTCATAGAACATGACTGATCTATGCCATCTTACATGTCATAGAACATGACTGATCTATGAATCTTACATGTCACAGTACATGACTGATCTATGAATCTTACATGTCACAGTACATGACTGATTCTTGCCATCTTACATGTCATAGAACATGACTGATCTATGTCATCTTACATGTGACAGTACATGACTGATCTATGTCATCTTACATGTCACAGTACATGACTGATCTATGTCATCTTACTTGTCACAGTACATGACTGATCTATGACATCTTACATGTCACAGTAGATGACTGATCTATGTCATCTTACATTTCACAGTACATGACTGATATATGTCATCTTACATGTCACAGTACATGACTGATCTATGTCATCTTACATGTCACAGTACATGACTGATCTATGCCATCTTACATGTCACAGTATATGACTGATCTATGCCATGTTATAATCATTTCATGATGACCTACAATAGAGTTAGTTTCTTTCCCCCCCCCTGACATAATTATTGGTCTTTTGTTCTAAATAGCAGTTTTGGAGAATGTTCTTCATACACTTATTTTCAAATGCCTACCGCTAGCTTTCCGTTGTAGCCATTAGTGTCCAGGTCTAACATCCATAAAGGACAATGGTTTTAATGAGAGCCATGTAAAGTTTTCAGTGGCTACCATTAGTGTCCAGGTGTCACATCCATAAAGAACAATGGTTTTAATGAGAGCTCTGTAAAGCCCTGAGCTTTGTTGCCAGGCTAATGTTTTTGTTCTTCCATATTTTGGTTAACTTCGTCATTGCTGCCATATCTACGAATTTTAAAAGTAATAAAATCTTTACAGTCCCCAGTATCCTTGTTATTATTACGTTCCTTCAAATAAAACAAATGTCGTCATTCTGAATACATGAAATATTTAATAGTCTTAATATTAAGGTATATTTTTGTTTAATGCTAGACAATTTTATGAGGAGTTTAAAAACTTTGATTTAACATTAACAACAATATTATCACTGGGTATATAGTCTTTGATACCACAAACTCAATGCTAAGTTTTTAGCAAGTAACTAGTTTTAGTTTTATGAAACATTTAAGAACGAAGGAAGAGAGCAAATCACAATTATTTTTTTAATCGAGCTCAGTCTATGCTTGAGGTAGGAGAATCCTAGCAATTATTTTAAATGTTATCCCTTATAAAAGAGTTGGAAGTCAAGTGGCGTGCCACTTACATAATTTACCGTCAAAATCAGGTAAAGTGGAAACAGTTTTTTATCAATGAAACTAAGGAATACATGACGATAATAATATTAAATTTATAGTTTTCTCAATTGGAAAAAACTAAGATACGAATCTATTATTTCAATCAGCGTAATGTTGTCTATAAATTATATTTAGTAACATGCAATACAAAGTGTAAGCAATGCAAATAAGAAATGAAGTGTTGCATTGAATTGCTAATAGCAATTTAAATTCACAAAAGTTGAAGGTAATAATATGATGTTGTCATTAATAATTCCTATAAATTTGTTTCATTTACAATCTAATGTGAAGTAGGTCGTTAGCGGTGCTTTTTAGTGCGCCGTTAATGGCGAAAATTCAATTAAATTGCACGCCAGAGAACGCGATAGAAGGTTTTTCAATTTGTAAGATTTTCCCTAATATGTTAAATCAATTGTGTAACAATTCCTTTTCGTCACTCTATCTCTTTAGCGCATTTTCGATAAGTCGAATGCGCTATTGCACCCGTTTTGTCCGTCCGTCCGTCTGTCATCACCCTAGATCTCAGCATCCATAAGTCTTAGACCCATAATGTATATTTGTTTTTTGTATGTCCTGGCCTGCAATTTTTGCATCAACACTCAGTTACTCGATCCGTTAAAAAACCCCGTTAAAACTACCGAAAAACATTGCGAATCGAGAGATAACACTGGCGCAGGCAACAGCCGCCATTTCTGGAAGTCATAGTATTATCAAAAGTATTAGTTTTTGTTGTTGACGTCATTAGAATATGTGTAAAAGTTTAGAGAGTTTTACGTCATCATTTGTGGTTACTTCAATCAAGATCTTAGCGGCTCAGGGGCAGAAATTGAAAACTTTTTCGAAACAAGCTTCAAAATTCAACTACTTTCAACAAGATTGGCAACCACGATCTATAAAACAACAATTGACGGAGTATTTGCGCGATTAGCTGATTACAATTTGGAATGTTTCATTAATGAGTCCTATTTCAGTGACCACAAACCACTTGTGGTTAGATTAAAGAGAACACAAAAAAATTTAAATGTAAAGAAATGACTTTTAAAAAAAAAAAAATGTCAGGTCTGTTTTCATTATATAAGAAAATTCATAAATATATGTCTAAAATCTAAACACAATTACTGATAACTACAAAATGCTGAAATCTAACATAAGTACTGATACATAATACGAAAATGCGCTAACACGTCCTGAGTTCAAAAAGTGACCAGGCTTAACTTGATTTTTTAAATTAATAATAAATTTAAATGTTGCATGACAATTATAAAATTAAAAAAAAACAACTACATTTCTTTATTTAACCTTCATTTTTGTTTACACAATTTATTAAATACTTTTTAAAAATAATTTTACGATTAATTAAACACTAAGCTTGTTAGGCTCCTCATAAAAATCTTCAAGACCATGGCTAAAACATTTACAAAAATTTCATCTCATTAATTTATATTAGATGCAGACATAACTAAAAAGTTTTTATACAGATCTTAATAAAAGAGACCAGATTGTAAACATTTATAACAACTGTCATATTTTAATTCCGTGTGATTAATAAAGCCTTGACAATACTTGATATTGTTTATTTTTATCTTACTACACTTTGTACAATGTTTCTAGTGTATTTCAGTTTGATGTTTGATGTGATACTAATAATAGCTTAGGAAATGTTAGGTACGACTTGAAACGTATAACTTTTCTTTGTTGTATGATGTGATTCTAATAATAGCTTAGGAAATGTTGGGCACGACTTGAAACTTATAACTTTTCTTTGTTTCAGTAACTAAAAATGTAGCATAGTAATAACTCGGGGCAGCCATTTATCCGGTATGTCGGATATCCGTACTGAATATCTGAATGTTCGACACTATAAAGATTTAACAAATGTTTATGACAGATCCAGATAGTATCCGGATTTCAATGTAGATAAGAATTTTTCTTAGTGAAATTAAATTAACGTTATTCAGTTTATAAGCAAATAAAAACTTTAAAAAACAATAACTATAAATGAGTACATTTAACAAGAATGAATAGTGAGAGAACATCCAGCACAGTGGGGCAGGGGAATGATGATAAGC
>MUZC01002020.1:0-22283 GCA_002072015.1 Radix auricularia | reverse complement strand
AATAGTATTAGTAATAGCGTGAAAATGATGTAGAAGGATGAATGGAATGGTTTCCTGTGAAAAGTCTGCACACGGCACATTTTAATATTCCACACGAAACTAATTATTTTAGGCCTACATTCTTGCGATTGTGCGCGAATCAGTTGCTTGCGGATTTTCATTTACGGTTTTAGGCTTTACGGTATACTCTAAATTTTAATTTATCGGCATCACTTACACAAGTATACTATAGTATAGCAAAATCGGCTGATAATATCAGTGATATAATTATAATCGCTAGACCAATAGCAAAATTAAATCAAAATCTATTTAAAAAATTTATTTAAATACATTTAGATTTTAGAATTAATACACATACAAATTATGTCGTATTTTAATATATTTATGCGTTTACAATTTACAGAAGAGTTTCTTAAGATTTAATTATTTCCAGTTCCAGGTGTTTACTGCAAAGAGTGACTAAAACTAGTCGTAGCAGACTAGTATGTCGTAGCACTAGTTTCCTGACTAGCGCTACGACATGTCGTAACGCTAGCAACATCCGACCGGTTCGTCTGCTGTTACGACAATCTTGTCGTAACGCTAGCAACATCCGACCGGATCGTCTGCTGTTACGACATGTCGTAGCACTAGTTTCCTGACTAGCGCTACGACATGTCGTAACGCTAGCAACATCCGACCGGGTCGTCTGCCGCTACGACAAAATTGTCGTAGCGCTAGCCACATCCAAATTTAAATACTAAATATTGTAATTGTCACACACACAGCATTTCCAAATAGCTGACGACTGACGAAAACATTATACTATTTATACTTGTGACTGTTCCGTTCGTTATCTTATTCTCTCCTTTATTTATTTAAGTAAATTTCGGCATTCTATTGCCGATAATGGTAATAGTAATAGTGATAATTAATGTTATCAATGTTCAATGATTTCTAATTTCAATGAAATGTGAATTAATTTTAGCCCATTTTAAAAAGGCTAACAGTAATTTATCAGTAAATTTATGTAGTTAATATGCTATGAATGTTTCTTTTTATTTATATATGTATTTTTGTTTCCATGTAAAGCGCTGTGAGCCTGGCTCCTTGCTGGGATACAGCGCTATATAAATCATCATTTTATTATTATTATTATTATTAAATATATATATATATATGCCAAAAATAATGATGTTAGAGATAAAAGCGGCTGTTTGGTAGTAAAATAAAATCCCTTCTTTGACAGTAACTTCGCTTTGAAATACGCCGATTGATACTAGATAATGTTGTTTATCTACCCCCCTCTCCTCCCTTCATTCATATAACCCACACCCCTTGCATTTGCATGTGCGTCTTCTGTTCATTAACAAGTGTTCAGTTACCAGTTACTAACAATTTCAAATGGGTAAGCCGTTGGCCGTAAATAGATACTGCATAGAGATAAATGAGACTGTGTTTGGTTTTGTTAATAAAAACATCCCTGCTTTGACTTTGACATTAAAGGTACTTTGAAATACGCCGTCATAGGATTTCCGATTGTAGACGTTGTTTATCTACCCCCTATCCTCCCCCATTTGATTGTGTTTTGCGTGTTCGTTACCACGTGTGCCTCCAAATTAAAAAAAAATAATACATTAAAATTTGCAATTTTTTAAAAGTCAATAAATTAGTTACTATCAGTCTAAGATGGGCATGGGGCCATCCATAAATGACGTTTTGCACCTACGGAGGAGGCGATCATACATTTGTGATGAAGGGGGTGTGTGTTTTAGAAATGTGACGTCACATCAAAATGAAAGTTCCACTTAAAAACTTGAATGCTTACAATTTATTTATTGACGATTTACATGGATTTACACGTGTATCGATTTAATAGAGTTCAACTTCACATTAAATACAAACTTAAGTGAAAATAAAGTTATTTCACAAATGCTCATTTTCAAAAAGGAAGTACGGCTTTTATTGTGGGGGGGGGGCGGCTGCAAATCTTTGTTCTAAGGGGGTTCTAAGTTTTTAAGACAATTTCCTGGGGGTATAATCGGCCAAAATCACGTGACATAGCATAGTATAGCGGTCATGACGGGGAAAATTATGTGATGTTTCAAACGGGTAGCCCGGGTACCCGTTCGAAATTTGGACGAGTACCCGGGCAGCATTTTTCAACAAATTTGACAGCCCTAATTGCTAGTAGTATTTTTGAGCTGCAGTCTACAGTGATTTTTTATAATATAATATTATTAATATTCGTCTTTTAAAATCATATAAAATATTATACACAATTCAATAGATTTAAAAATTACTGTTACTGTGGCTATCTAAAATGGAGGGAAATCATCAAAACTTTCCAGGATAATGACAATGTTTCTTATTTTTCCTGGGGGTTTTCTTTTCCATAATATCAAATTGAAATAAAGTGTAGTTAAAAAATATTTTTAATACCATTTTTTCCAGAAAAGAAAATGCCAGGCTTAAGTGACCTTCAAAATGCCTATGCAAACAGTATAAAATCATTAAATGTGAGTCTTAATTTTATAACTTTTTTCAATTTTTTTTTCTAATTGAAAAAAAAAATCTTATTTTAGAGAAGAAAACACCTTGTAATTTGTATTATATTAATTAATTTTAAATATTAAAAAAAGCTTAAATGAATGGAGGAAAAAATTAAACTAAAGACAGACTGAAGCAGTGTCATTTTAAATTAAAGTGCAAACATTTAAAAAATGAGGCTACATATCAATAAGTGTGTCAATTTATTTATTTAATTTAGTCTAATTATTCTGTAGCAAATCCTAATTTAATGAGTATTGTTTTCTTTTATCATCATGGACACACAAAAACAATAAACTCACATAGCAATGCCAAGAAAATTCTTTTATGAAGAGAATTAATATACTCTAAATTTAAACAGTTTTGAGGGATAGGGTGTTGTCCCAATAGGAGATTTGAATAAATTGATTTTCTTTTTGAAAATTCCAGAGAAATACTGGAAAAGCTAAACAAGAAGAGAAAAAAGATGATGAGCTAACAGCCTGGAAAAATAATACTCCTAACTCAGAAGCATCTTTGAAGAAACCAGATTTTCCTATGACTTTTAATATGCTTTTAATGTCATTTTTATTTTGGATTATTCTTACAATACTAATTTATCAAAGCATAAAATATGGGAAATTATACTCAAGGATTACCCAGGAAGCAGACTTAAAAATTGAATGTAAAGACACTTTTGGTACAAAGGAAGAAAATTCCAAACGGGTTTGTAATTTCCATAGGTTTATACATAAATTTAATAAATACATTTTTTTAGTGAGGACAAGTGATAAGAATATCACACCCATCATTAGCCATTTAGGTCTCTGGGATTCCACATGGTAACAGAGCAATAAGTCTAGAGTATATTAGTATATTACTATCAAACTTAAAAAATCACAGTACTGAATGTAGAATTCACTTTCTTTCCATTAAATAATCCATAGCATGCAACCGTTATTTATCCCAAAATAGACAGTTGAGGTTATATCAGTCAATATATATATCATTAACTAAGAGAATTTAATAAGACTTTAAAAGTCAGTATGTGTTATGTAGTGAGATCCATGATATTTTTACTTGTGTATGCTGCAAGAGTTGTTGATAAACTTTAAGGTGTACCTATTTTATTTAAGATTTATAAAAATCTTTTTTTTTTGCCCATAGATTAATTTGAGATTTTTATTCTCTTACTCAAAGTAAAATAGTCTATCTAAATAGAATCTCTCTGTTCTCAACCTTGAGGAAGCTACATGTAATCCTTTTATTTAATTATTCTGTTTTTATTTGGGTGTATTATTTTATTTTCGGAACTCCAAAGTCACATAAATATTAAAATTCAACACACCACCTATTGGTAAAATAAATTGAAGCATTGCATTTATTAGAAGAACATTACTAAGATAGTTATTATTATAAAGATTTGGGATTTCCTCTAATAATTATTTTATTAAACACCAACAGGTTGAAAATTACTCTGTTGGTGATGCTGGACCCTACCTTCATAGATTGAGACCTGTTGCGAAGGAAGACTTTCCAGTAGAGTCCAAATTACTGCCCCCGGTTGTGACCGCAATAAATTCAGATCAATTCTATCAGGTCAGGAGATATAGCTGAAATTTTGGTGCACAAGTTTTTGATTAGCTGTCATAATGACACAATGTTGCATGAAAAGACCTAGCCAGAAATAGTTTAATCCTTTATGATAATATTAATACACTTCTGCTGTAGAAGATATAGAGCGAAATAATACTGTAATCTGATCTCCAAGCTCAATTAAATTGGGCATCATATACAGTCACACCTAAAACATAAAAAAAAACACCATTACCTCTGAGATTATGAAATAATTGGCTATCAATCTTCTAGATTTAAATATACTGATGAACAAAATATCAAGAAACAAATAGAAATTTAAAATAACAACTTTACCTTAATATTTTATAGTGAAATTCTGTGACATATTTTCTTAGTTCCAAGGTCTGGTAAATCACATAATGGAGGATATGCTTACCACCATTTCTGACATCAAGCTGATTGTCTATGACATTGGTCTTTATAGACATGAAAGAGAACTGGTTTGTATTGTTATAAAAAAAAAATTAAATTAATAACTCTTCCACAATTTTTTTCCATTAAAAAAATACTTCCACCAGATTCAGCATTTATTTATTAACAGTTAAGCACTAAATTAATACAGAGAAATACAATTTACTATCTTTAGTTTTTTCTTCTTCTTTCTTATTTGTAAATGACCATTTTCAGGTTGAAAAATATTGCCACTGTGAAGTTCGAGATTTCCCCTTTGAGCACTACCCTAGCCATGTTGCAGACATTTCCAATTATGCCTGGAGACCATTAATGCTTCAAATTTTGCTAGAGGAGTTTGGAGCTGTGTTTTATGTAGAGCCAACAACAAGATTCAAAAATCCATCTTCAGCCAATTTTCTAAGGATGAGAGGCTCTAAGAATTACTTCCTTTGGGACTCTCCAATATTTAAATCGTTAATAGCATACACTGACAAGGAGATGTTTGAGTATTTTGGTGAAAGCAGGTGTGCTTTTAGAGAGAGCAGCATTTTGCTTCCAGAGGCTTTAGCTTTGTACAGGACTGAAGCTACTTGGAAGGAGCTAATGAAACCATGGCTTAAATGTGCTTTAAATGCAAACTGCATAGCTCCACAAAATGCAATATATTCTGGCTGTTTTGAAATGCGCCATCCACATACCACTGGGTGTCATCGCTATGACATGTCAGCTCTCAGTATAATACTAAACAGAGGCGTTCAGTACACAATCGGCACTGAAAAGATGGTGTCATTTAGAATAACATACACAGATTCAGCAGAAGTGCCTTACTTTTCTGAACAGCCATGGACAACCCAACACATTCTTGTAGTCATATTTACACCATTAATAGTTTTTATTTTTTATAAATATTTTTGTAAAAGAAAGAGATTATGTAGGATTTAACATTTTCATTTAAAATTTCCATTTATTTATTTAAAGATTTTATGTTTCTGTTTTAAATGTTGTAAAGTATGATTAATAGTATGATATGCCTATCAAATGCATTTCAAATTCTCCAAATGTAAGGTAAGGAATTTAACTGGAAATATATTTAGTTGTAAAAATACTATATAACTCCTTTAAAAGTAAGACCATCTTTTTCTTAAATAGATTTAAAGTAGAAGCAATGTAATGATATGATCTGTCCATAAAAGTGTGTAATTCATTTGGTTTTTCTTTAATTTCAACAAAACAGGTATTGAAATAAATAAATTCTTACATAGTGTTAAAACTTCAACAGTGATAGATTAGAACACTGCATACAACTTTTAATAAAGTATTAAATGAAGACCCGAAGATACATACTTATGAACTTAAATTTTGAAGTATCTTATTCAAGTTCTATAAAATGTATAATTTAATATTTTTATATGACAGTAATAAATGTGGTGACTGGCATTTTCAATGAGATCTCCTCTCCAAAGCCCACATGAGCCATTGCATACATTTTTAACACCCCTACACTATAATTAATGTTCAAATTCCTTATTCAATCAAAATTTATTACTTCATACTCAAACTGATATTTAAAAATGTTAAATTTAAGAAATATTTGATATAATATTGCATCTCTGAAGAATCTCATGTGTTTTTGTGGTCTTGAGATTTATGTTTGAATGTGTGAAAACAAAGCTATTGATTATATTTATGTCTGTTGTTCTCTTACACAGGTCCAAGAGTCTACTAGTACTATAGGGCAAGATTTACAAGTATTCAAAACTTTCCCTAGTTAGGAAGTTGAAATTTATACTACTTCATTCCTGCATTTTTAAGGTGGCATACTATTTGTTAACGTGTATACTTATTTTGCATGCCATAATTGAATCTTTATGTAATTGAACTGAATTCATTATACTGCATATCCATACATAATGAAATGCACTATACTGGCTGAATACCTGTGCTCTGCAAGGATTTTATAAGATAATTACAAATATATGTATACTATTTTCTCTGTCTTGACTTGTCCTTTCATGGTTCTTACTTAGCCTGTTAAACAGAAAGTAGAAAGGAATATGACACCATAACTTACTGAGTAGGGAAATACAATGCAATTACTACACTTTCCCCAAAATACATAGAATTATGGAGAGCATTGTATTTTTAAGTATGATAAATTGTGTTCAGCCCACAAGATTTATTTTCAGAAAGAACTATGACTTAGCAATGGTAGCTTTAAATGAACTGGTCTTTTCCATTATCAGTATCTATAGTATCAGCATGCACTCCTAAGGTATACAAGACAAGCAAGTAGTACAATACAGTGGTTACTAACTTGGTGCCTATACATATATACACACTCACCAGAAGACAACACCCACTCCTACCTTCTTAGCCCAGGGCATGTTAATCTTAACCAAAAGGCATTATAATTATAATAGGGCTGTTATTGATTAATTTAAATTTCGTCTTTAACTTTTGAAAAATTACCTAGTAATTAATAGTATTAATAGATAATTTTGATGAAAGAATGAAAGCTAAAAATAAGGTGTATGAGTATGACTCAAACTGAAAATTTCAAAGGAAGCAACAGGTAATTGACATTTAAGTAGCTCAATATAGTGTCAATTTAAATTTTGTTATTAAGTATTAAGTAAGAACAAAGTTTCATTTTTTTAAAATATTATTTTCCTTATATAACTGCTTATTTTAAAAGTTTACACTTTAAAAATGTTTTTTTTCTTTTAAATAGAGTAGTTTGTATGTAAAAAAGCAATATTATTAATAGATTGTCTAAAACGTTTTCCCCAATTCTAAGTGCTATTGTATCGATTAAAATATTTCCAATCGAAAAATCTTTTCACAGATTAATCAAGAAATTAATAATTTCCGCAGCCCTAAGTTATATACATCTCCAACTTTCTTAATAGTATTAGCCTTCAATAAAAGGTGCAAATTCTAACTAAGAATAGGTGCTGCATTAGGCTTTTTACATTATTTAACAGGGAAGAAACGACTAAGCAAATAAAAAAAAATATTAAAAATAGGATGCTCTGAATGATGATTTTCTGAAAACAAGCCTCTGACATTAAAAATTCAAATTTATTTAGTTAATCTTTAAGAAATATGTATAATTTTGAGCTTTAATATCTTAAAACTACATAAATGTGACAAAGCCGTTTCTTCCCTTGAGGTCTTCATATAGTAAGGCATGCTTCTTATATTTCCTTACACAAGAAATACATTTGTAAGGAGAAACAAAATTTGGGGGGAAAAAGGGTACTCTGTAAATTATTTAACAACACAAGAAGTTTTTTAAATTATATATTTATTGAAATATATAAAATGGGCAAAGAAAATTAATCCAACAAAACGCTGTGATAAAGACTAAGGGAATTTTTAAAATTATAAATATGACAAGAATTTTAGTAACCGCCTTTTTTGAGAACACTGCACTCCAGAAAATGAAGGGAATATTAAAGACAATTCACAACAAATTGTGAAATACATCAAGCAACAAGCCAAGGAGACAGGATCATTTTTAACTATGAACATTATATCCTTTGCCTGCACTTCAGTTGTCTTCACAAGATTTCTACAATTGTTCTTGCTTATGATAAGTTCTACTAATAAAATAAAGAAAATATCCAAATTTTATTGATGCTGGTATCAAATAAAATAACTGCATCAGATCACACAGGAAAACAAAATTGTACATCAAAGAAACAATTAGGGACGATGAGATGCGCAGAATAATGATCAATATAACATTAACACTAAGTAATCACAAAGTTTTGACCTGAACATTCCTGCATAATCCATACTAACAGAATATGTACTGATAAAAAAAATAAATAGACAAACTGCTGTTCTGAAATTGCCCAGTCAATAGACTGCTTAAGAAAAGACTACAAAGTACTTGTTCCATCATCTTTAACTGTGATCAACCTTGTACATGTGTTGGATAAGTTCAACCACACGGTTACTGTAGCCATATTCATTGTCATACCTGGAAAATATATTATTAAGCAAATTATTATAAACAGTACAGAGTGAATGTGCGCCATAATTTATCACGAAAAGTTTTTATTGTTAAAAGAATGGTTCATATACCGTTTTCAAAGGATTATTTAAGGCCCGATATTAAGTGACATAGTTTAGATGATATAATTTTTTTTTTATATTAAACATAGTAACAAAAATTTAAAAGAGATTAAAAAATTAACCAACACTTGTTTGATCTTAAAATTAATTGAGCTTCATAAATTGATTTTATATTGACATTAGAATCCTACCAAAAAAAATTGAAAAATAAAAAATTACGACAAAGCTAAAGGAAGATTTTGAAAAATCTGAAGCAGCAAATTTTAATACTTCAGTCAAAGAACGTTAATTAAACATTCTTTTAACTAACACTCAATTCAATGGAAGTTTTTTATTACATTCTGAAAATTAATCATTTATTTTGTTACACAGCTTGTAATCAAACAAGCACGTGAGAGATGTAAAAGAATGCCACTTTAGGATTCGTCTCTCTAGCTACAAACGTCATGGAGATGGAAGGATGCAATTATACATACAACCAAACAAGCTTCCATCAACCAAATAACTTACCAAGATACAAGTTTAACAAAGTTATCATTAAGTGCAATGCCGGCCTTGGCGTCAAAGATAGAGCTACGGTTATCTCCCAAAAAGTCTTGAGATACAACTTCATCCTCTGTGTAGCCGAGAATACCCTTCAATGGACCATCAGCAGCAGCCTTAACAGCTTTTTTGATATCTTCATAGGATGCCTTGATGAAAAAAAATTAACTACTTACATTTCCATAATAATCACGTCACAGAAACATTTTATCATTCATGCTTTAATGAAAAATTATTTTGCAGTTATAACAATTAATATTAAATACTTTTAAAAAAGTCCTCAAGCAAAAGGCATCCCTTAATGAAACTTACGCCTTTTTGTAGACGAACTGTAAGATCTACAACTGACACATCAGCAACAGGTACTCTGAAGGCCATACCTGTAAGTTTGCTTTGAAATATAAGAAGACATTTTTGTATAAAACCATTATGTATAAAGATATTTTAAAATACAAAATTCTTAGATTATCAAAATAAGAAATAGACACATACCCATTAACCGCAGGAATAACTTTTCCGACAGCTTTTGCAGCACCAGTGGAGGATGGGATTATATTTTGGGCGGCACCACGACCTCCACGCCAGTCCTAAAAATAAAATACTCAAATGCTATCACTGCAATATTAAGAAGTTCACAAATAATACAATCTAACAGCAAATCAATTTTTTAAAATACTCTCCATCATAAAAACAAAACATAGTCACCTTATTGCTAGGACCATCGACAGTTTTCTGTGTTGCAGTAGTTGCGTGAACTGTGGTCATGAGTCCTTCAACAATGCCAAAGTTATCATTGATAACCTTAACAAGTGGAGCGAGACAGTTAGTGGTACAAGATGCATTGCTGACAACAGTCATGTCTTTAGTGTATTTGTCTTCATTGACTCCCATGACAAACATAGGGGCATCAGCAGACGGGGCTGAGATCACAACTTTAGTCGCTCCTCCACTTTTAATGTGAACCTGAAATTTAAAGAAACAATTTTAAGAAATAAAAAACATAGTAAAAAATTAGGTCACCATGTTGCACAAAGATGATTACATGTAAGTATAATTTTTTATAAAATAAAAGGGTCTGTTACAACTGTTCTTAAGAAGCATTAGAACCTGAATTTCAGTGTAAGTCAGAACATATATATACCCTGTAAATTATTATAAGTATTAAGGTTGTTCAGACCGCTCGTTTTTGAGGACCGGCTAACCGTTCAAAAAAAGACCGGTTAATCGGTTAACCGCTTGTCCTTATATCCCATATGTTTTGAGACCTAACAAGAGAATTTTGTCGCCTGGCGTCATCTGATTGGCATGTGTTAGCTCTCGTACAGTCACAGTGCCTCAACAACTAAGCAAATTAAAATTTTTAAAAAAATAATTCATTAGCAGTAGCTAGTACTATTAGTTGTGAACTTCAGTGAAGCAAGGCTGTAACGCGTCATGTACGCAGGCTTACAGCTAGGTGACTGAACTGAAGGCTTGAATGCGAACTACTTGTCAGCTAGATCGTGGTATCGCTTTTACTCACTGTGACAAAGCGAGAGGGAGAGGTGCGTTACGGCTTGTGTTGTTTTTTTTCACTACGTTACAGCTAGTTGCTTTTTTTTTGGTTTTTGTTTTTTCTTCTTTTCGGTTATGCGGTTCTGAATAAAGATGACCGGTCCTGATCTGAGGACCGGCTAACAGATTAACGGTTAACAAGCTTAGTAAGTATAGTGATATTTAAAATAAAAAATGACAAAAAAGTACTTTTAAAAAGGTATAAAACAGAAAAAAAATTTTTTTTAAAGATAAAACATGAGAGACAGTGTAACAATCAAAATGGTGTATATACTGACCTGAAACAAAAAATAAACTACATACAGTGCAATAAAAAATTAAGTTTATGATATAAAAATCATTTTAAAAAAGCTTAATTCTGCACAAAGAAAGTTTTTTTAAAATGATAAAACAAAAGAAGGAATAGCGCGTAATATTTTTTTAACATTTTAAAGGCGGGCATTCATAACATGGAAACAGCGTAAGACAGGGCTGTCGTAACCCAGGACTCCCTGTAATGACAATAATACTTACATTTGCTTTGTCTGTTGTTGTGAAAACACCAGTTGATTCAACCACATAGTCTGCTCCCGTTGACTTCCAGTCAATGGCTCCAGGATCACGCCTGATGTATTAAAAATTAGAATTTATCAAAACTAGCCCTATAGGTATATGGGGCATGTGAAGCAAAGTTCAAAAGTGTCTGCAGCTATAAGATGCGAGAGGATAGTGTGGCTAGCCCTTGCCCTGCTACCTTTACTTTACTCAACTAATGTCAGGTACCCATCAGAGATGGTAGAATAAGAGACACACTTTAGTCACTGGGAACATACCTCAAAAGAACATTAAGCTTGTTACTCTAAGAATGCTAGCAAGCTCACCCAGCATGCCTCTTAAAACATCAGTAACAAAACTCTTATCACAAAAGTTACCTCTTCTCAAAAAAAAAGTAATGCAAAATTAACTTACTCTGCAAATACTGTGATAAGCTGTCCATCAATCTCAAGTTTACCATCTTTCTGGCCGACTGAACCTTTGAATTTACCATGTGTAGAATCATACAAGAACATGTAGACCTATAAAACATTGAAATTGGATAATGCTTGCAATTAAAATTCGCACTCCTTGATAAAAGATTTAAGTATTTCTATCTCATATGACTAAATAGATAAATATATGGCATACTAGGTGAATGGAAACTGACTTCACATTTCAAATAAAATGAACTACAAAAATTAGATATACAACAGAAAATTGTATTACCATGTAATCAAGACTAATAAAAGGATCATTAACTGCTACAACTTTAACACCCTTCTGGAGTGCACATCTCAATGTAAGACGACCAATGCGTCCAAATCTGTTAATAAAAATAATAAACTGTAAAATACATACTTAAACTAATTCTATCAGGTTGTAATAATAAATTGGTGAATTTTCTAATATAATGGCCTAAGCTATTTGGAGTATGACAATTTCATTAGTAAGATATACAACAAATAATATTTTTTGCTATGATGGTTTGAACATATTAAATACTCATTTAATGTTTCATTACAAAAAAATTCAACAGGATTAAGTTATTACGCTCAGCGGGTTACGGCTTGGTCAACTATTGAAACTATTATAAACAATAGCACTCACCCATTAATTCCAACTTTGAGTCCAGACATTTTCAAGGTTTACAAAGGTTGGCAGATTATCTGAAACGGTACAGAAAACGTAAGTAGCGGGCAGCTGAACCATTAATAAACTAGTTAGAGCTCTTTTTAGTAATGAAATCATAGAAAGTAGAACTTCTTCATTTAGTGAGAGAAGCTTTAGTGGACTTTCCGAAATAGCAGTTGCCTTCGCTAGTGTTATCGCTCGATCGCGAAGTTTTGTGGTAGTTTTTAATGTTTTTGTTGTTTTTTTGTTGAATATGTGATTTTGCTATACTTTCTGTAAAAATAATAGTGCTAAACTACAGGTCCCTAAAACTACATATCTTCAAATTTTTAAAATAAACTAGATATTTTGTTAAGACTAGGCATACTATTTTTTTTAATTTGAAAAATAAAAAAGGTGCAGGAAGATCAGAGTCTGTAATTTTATGATAAGGGTGTAAAATGACTAAAATATGTACTATAGATGGCTGCTTCTGGCTCTCAGACAAATGTTCTATTATAAAAAGCAAAAACAAGTTTATTCAGACTGTTGATCTACGTATTAATTGCAGATATTAAAAAAAAACAGCATAATGTTGTTAATAAATATTCAGAGACATAATTATTGTACTTTTAATGTGGAAATTACACAAAAATGCACACATTTACTTGAAATATTAGTTTTAAACATAATGTATGGCTCTCACAGAATTACTTTTCAAAATATATGGTGTTTATGGCTCTCACACAAAAAGTTTCAAAACCCCTGTTCTGGTTCCTTCCCTGTCAAACACATCTTTATAGCTTTCTTTTG
Source organism: Radix auricularia (assembly GCA_002072015.1). Taxonomy (NCBI): domain Eukaryota; kingdom Metazoa; phylum Mollusca; class Gastropoda; family Lymnaeidae; genus Radix; species Radix auricularia. The sequence goes on along the minus strand of MUZC01002020.1, from coordinate 9,125 downwards.
CTTTTTCAAGCAACTAGTATTTTGGAATAACGTGGTCAATATTAATTATCTGACTCAAATTTTTTTGGTAGAAATTAAAAGTCACCCCCTTTTTATAAAAGTTCTTCATTATCTCTGGACCTAAATTTGTGCTAATTTTTATAAGCTAGGACATGTCCATCACTATTTTTTTAATTCTTGGAAGGCACGCCTCTTTCCTAATGATAAAGTGACAGCCACATGTGCTGACTAGTTGCCATTGACAGCCATTCATAATTCAGTCAGCCTCATGGTCCACTACTATGCTCTCCACTGTCCAGTTTCATTCATAAGAATTGTCATTGTGCAAAAACTACTGTGTCTATTGGTCAGGAAAAACTTAAAGTAAAATTTAAAGTTAAAGAATTCAAAATTACTTCCTGATTTTTAAATATGCGTTGCCTTTTCTTCATTGCTCATATGCTTAAGATAAGCTTAACACAAAAACAAAAAAAACTCATTCAAAATTTTTTTTACCATTCAATTCAAATAGGTTATAAAGGATATTTTTACAACATAAGAAATACAGTGAAACCCCTCATAATCAGCAATTTGAGAAACAAGCACCATTTTGTATAAAGAGTTACGCAGAAAGGGTCAATCACCTTTTCCTTATATTCATTTCTGCACCATGCATTAGTTTGTGTTTAGCACTCGGTTTGTTAACATATGGTTTTCATATATAATCACCCATTTTTTACAAATTTTGTATTCAAACAGTTTATTAATTTTTTTAAAGTGCAAAGTGTAATAACCTGTGCTAAAATGTCTTCGAAGAAAAAAACACAAGGAGTCATAAGATAGAAAAAAATAACTTGAAATGAAACGTAAAATCATTGAAAAGAGAACAAGCTGTGAGCATGGCTAATCTAACGCACATCCAATCAGTCAACATCAACGGTCTACACTATTCTCAAGAACAAAAAAAAATTAATGAGATCGTTGCTTCAAAGGGCGTGTCAAGAATGTCTAGCAATCGGTTATAACACATTTTCATCAAATTTTGAAGGTCAGCAAAAACAAATGTCTTTTAGAGTCTTCTAGTTAAAAAGGATTGATTATATGTCATAAATTCATACTTTTATTTACATTTTTGTTTCAAGTCAAAATTGTAATCAAAGCTGTTACATTCCTTAACAAAATATTAGAATAAATAATTTTTTTAAAATGAGTATTTTTTCATTTTCAGCATGGAATGGTACTTTCGAACGCATGATCATATTTTACATTGGCATTGGAAAAATTGTTTCATTTATTATTATGCTCATTATAAGAAGAGGTTCCAATGCAATTTTATTTATAATGTATAGCATTGACTGCAGTGATTCTGAAAGTAAAATCAGACATAGATAATGATAAAGTAAGTGCCGATGCCAACAGCGGAATTGTCAAATTGTGATCACAAAATGGTGAGGTTAAATACATTTTTGGGAATTTGTACATACTAAATCACACTTGAGAACTGAAAATCCTTTAAAAAAATAATTTTGATGTGTAGTTAAAATTAAATAAATTATAATTATAAATTATTGTAACAGTAACATTAGTTAGGCACTTCGATACTCGTTCGCGCATCGATCTGCGCATGTCGTAAATTTACGGAAATATTTTTTCGGAAAATTTTTATTAGCTCTACGGAGATCCCCGAATTAGTCGTTTTACGTCACAGTAATCGAAAAACAAATAAATTTGGGCATCGAGTACGTCAATTAGTAGGTTTCCAGTGACGCTATCACTATTCATGCAATGCGGTATTCGCTGGAGAATTTTCTGTGTCTCTTGCAACATCGTTAAGCTACTAATGTCTTAAATATTCTGTATTTAATTAACATACGCTACTTGGACTTAGCTATACACAATAATCTAATTAATTTTGTTTGGAAAATCATTGATTTCATCAATGTAGCCTTCGATAGTAAGCGGTTGACGACCTTTTATATTTTGACCAAACATCGGCACCGTAAAAAACAAATATGGCCGACTTTTTCTTCTTCACCGGCGTGTTAATTTTCTAAGAAAGACTACTCAGCGCTATACTTAATGCATAATTGCAATCATTTAACATCTGAATAAATACAAATAAAACACAGATATTTATATAAAAATAATGTAAAAGGATGATATCACTTTAATAAGGCCAATAATGATCTATGATGGATGAAAATAAATAAATAAAATTGAAATGAATAAGCACTAGTATTACTATTCTTAATTAATAATTAAATCACTATTACTATTACTAACCATTAACTATTAGTAGTAATATTAAAGTCAGTTTACAAAGAAATACAGGTCCAATTAACATTAAACCATAATACTATTAGTTTTCTTGTATAGTATTGATATTGGTCACAGTATTAGTATATATTTTAATTACATAATTATAAATAATATAATTATAATATAACTAAGTAAGTTATATTATTTATAAATATGTGGTATGCTATTAAAATTAATTATAAATATAAGAGTAAGAGCATAATTAGAAATTCTTACTAATGCTAAGACTAAGTCCAAACTGATACTTACCTTAGAATTAATAAATAGTGTAATCCTTTGATTTAATGTTTAATTTTAAACATTTTTTTGTTATATCAGTATATCTTATTATATTCTTGTTACATAGATGAGGACATATACATTTGGCATTTGAAAAACAATTAATAATTTTTACATTTTACATGTAAAAAAGAAACAAATGTCAATTAAAACAGACATAGGAATCAGGAATAATTACAAGATATAAAAATAATATTTCATTGCAGAACTCTGAATATCTTCCATTGCTAAATATGTAATAAGTTCAGATAAGGGAAGGACAATGACACATGTTATGAATATTGAATGACATTTAAGTAATTGCGCATAATAAATAATACAAGTTATTTACTCAGAAATTGACAGTAAAAATGTTATTATTCTTATTATCATTTAATGAGATATTTAAATCTTCAAATACTAATGGATTTTAATTTGAAATTTCAGTAATCAGTTTTCAGGGTGTGGGGTTTTTCAAAAATAATTTATTGTAACTCGCATTCAGTTTTAATTTAAAAGTCAAATACTTACCATTCAAACATTTAATCATAGTTATTGATTTAAATTTACAATACACTTAATTAAAATACATTTGGCATGCATCTGTTTGTACTGATTCGTATTTATCTATGAATATATTATATATAAAAATAATAATTTTCGCTATGATTTTCTTCAACAAGCTTTCATATACATTTTTTACACAATTCAAAATCTTGATATACTTAAAAAATTCCTTCATCATTGTTTTGTAAATTGGATTGTGAATGTCTCCTGAAAATTTGATAACCATATCTCTAAAATTAAAAAAGTTGTGATGGAAAAAGTACAGATTTTGAAATTTGGGTCACAAGTTTTTAAATAAATTATATAGGTTATATAAGGGGCAAAAAAAATTGACAAAAAAAATCAAAAAATCATAACTCCACTTCTACAAAAGATAGAAAGACAAAACAAATGTTTTTGAAAAGGTCTTAGCAAGCCCTTTAAAATGATATATTAGTTAAGCATATTGGACTACATTTAAATTTTCTGTCAAAGTGCCTACATTAGTTCATTTGTCATTAGTAATTAGTAACACGGACTAACACTGAGTAACTGTCATTATAATTTCATTTTATACTTTAACACTTTAACCTAAAAAATGGTAACTTATTTAACTCACAATATATCCAACCTTTTAAACTTAGACTAGAGTAAGAGACTTGAGAAGTACTGAATTATCTGAACAAGTTATATAGTAACAAGAGAACATGTATTAGTTGACCTTGCCCTTGCATGAAAATGTACCAGACTAAATACGACCTTGACACCACCGGTCAAGTTATTGAGGTGCGAATAAATTCAATTTTAATAACTAATGAATTGATATCGGAATGGAAAATAAAATAAAAGCTACATTATCAAAATGTGTCTTCCTTAAAATTTCCGAAGCAAAATTCATAAGATTCCTCCAATTGTTTGTAATATAAAAGCCCCTCGAACGCGACACAATTCAATCATGGTTAGACTTAGACTTAGACAGAAAATATCATACAGAAAAATACGAAACTTATTTTTGTCATTTACTCCACCCATATTAAAAATGTTTGAATTGAAGAGTGGCACTAATAGTTACAGTTTTAAGGATAATTCCTAATACAATTTTAAAGCCCAATCTGTTAATTACTAATACAAAGCAAGTTGCTTACCAAGTCAGTTGCCGGTAGATTGTGACGGTTTCGTCAGAGAGATTCAAGGGCTGATAAAAGATATCGACTCCAAAAATTCAACTTAATATTTAACGAAACGATACAACTACAACTCCAGATTTAAAATCTCACAAATGATCAAATAACGCTGGGCAATTTAGTCACTGGAAAAAAGAATAAGAAATAATAGTTCCGGATTTTAAAAAAATTAGTACTAGTACCCATCATTACAACAGATGTTTGAAATTAATTATAATCTAATTTAGTTAATTCACACCATATTATAAATAACAATCCTTAATTTGCTATTATATGTACATAATGACTTTAATGAGGAATAGATAGTGAGGAATAGACCTCAATGTGTAATGAACAAAATTCAAAATATATTTTAAATTCACCAATCTTGGTTTAGGTTCCAGAAAATATTCAACACAAAAGATATTTTTCAGAGCATCTCATATAATATAATATAATCAACGTGTGCATTCTTTTGTAATAGTAATCGACTACAATTAGAAATCCCAATTCTTACGCATGCGCATGAGTGTATTTTACTAAATAGTATGATGTATCTTAATCTTATTACTATTATTTTTGTAACGCTCATTAGTATTATATAATAACTATTTTAAATATTAGGGGTTTATGTAAGATAAATTTTACTGTATAAAAATAGTAATAATTTAAAGATATTAACAGAACCGAATTATTTTAATGGTTCCAAACAAAGCGAACCTTCGGAATGATGTTGACCTGGCCATAACCTCAAATGTTATTACCCTACACATGACCTCGAACTAAAAGGCAGTGGTTCTGTACCCGAGAGCACTGCTTGTATATTAATGATTGAAACTAAGAAAATAATAGAATTATAGTACAATTAAGTTATTTATGATTTTAGTATTTGTATTTTTCCAGAATGTGTATGAAAATTGTTTAGAGCCAAAGCGTGTCTCTTAAATTAAGTTAGAAAATGGTGAGGCAATGAAAATATGTTTACTGTCTGATTGGAGAGTGACAGAGGTCATACTGAAGCCATGAAAATGAAAGTGTTGAAGGTTAGCTTCATGAGCAACATTGGTTGCTGTGAGATCGGGTATGGAAGGTCATAGTTCCAACATCATGAGAGGGACAAAATCTTCTTAAGAATGGATCTTACTGGTGAAGCTAACTGTAAAATTCCATGCCTATTTACCCCACAAACCGAGATTAAGTCTTTTTTTTTTCTACAACAGTGAGAAGTGGCTCCTTTTAAAAAAATAAAATAATAATAATAATTAAATAAAAATTTTAAACCTAAACAACTTTGCCTAAGCCACGATTTCTATTATAATACAGCCCCTTTACGTTTACATTTAAAAAAAAAATCATCGTTGATATTTTTTTGTGGCATTTCCTTGTCTTTACAGACGCTCGTTAATCAGATTATTGCGTCCACATACGATGCCGGTCTGTGTGACTGTCAAAAAATGACGTCACGTGATTTTGGCCGATTTCCCCCCCCCCCCAACTCGTCACCACAAAAAGTACAATATGACGTCAGAAAGCTTTTGGAGGTGAAAGCTGTAATTTTTTTTTAAAGAGTATTTTCAAATTACTATTTTTGTCATTTAAGTATTTATTTAATATAAGTTATAATTTAAAGGTTGCACTCAAATATCGTAACACACGTGAAGCCACGTAAAACGTCATAAATAAATTGTACGTAATCAAAGGATTAAGTAAAAAAAATTATTTAAAGTTGCGAGTTTTGCTGTGACAGCACATTTCTTAAACACCCCCTCCCCTTCGTCACAAAAATGTAGACCACCCTCCCCTTCCCCCTAGGTACGTGGTGTCATTTATGGGCGGAGCCTATTGGTAAACGAGGCGGGGTTCTCAGGCCAGAGCTATATGGATCCCTTCCACGCAATTCCCAGCCGCCTTTGTTTATCTAACTAATGTTGGGCACCCATTCAAAGCTAGGTGAACTCAGGGACGCCCTTGGGCCTTGGACCCAAAAACAAATCTTTAGCTCCACGGTAGCGAGTCTTCGCTCGTCGGGACGACCGAGTATATTGCCGTATACTCCCTCGCCCATTTCCGATTAGGTAGTGAGTATAGCCTCGTCAAAACGACCCAATATGCGGCTGCATACGCGCTCGTCCACTTCCGGTTATTGCTATTCTTAGTAATATTTTTTTTTATAAGGTTAAAAATTTCATCTTATCTTATCTTATCTTATCTTATCTTAGATATACAGACGCTCCTTCTATGCAGAAGATAATTGCGTCCACAGACCATGAGAGATGATCTGTTGGCAAGTGATGCAGCGGTCACATGCCACGGCTATAGGGGTTCCACGCATTACCCCAGCCGCCTAACTATTGTCTAGTTAGGTACCCATTCGGAGCTGGGTGACTCGGGGACTCCTCAGGCCCCGAGAACAAATCCTCACTTTCGTGTGGATTCGAACTCGTGACCATCAGTGTGACAGTCGAGAGCGCTACCTCTCGACCACCACGTCCCACATTCATCGGTGAATGTGTGGCTGTGTGGTCATATTGATAGTACGATAGTACGCTACAGTTCGATTTCATATTGATGCCTATTTTTTTTTTTTTTTTTTCCAACAATACTACATGAATTGATTATGAATAAGATTTTTTTTTTTTTTAAATGGTTTGTTTTGATGTTAGGCTTAGGGATAGACTTTAGGGTTACGTTAAGTGATAGTTATTAGGGTTTGGGTTAGGTTTAGTGATAGTTTTTAGGGTTTTGGGTTAGGTTTAGTGATAGATTTTAGAGATTGTTTGAATGCACATATAGAATCGGAGGTTCAATGAAAGGCGCAGTGAATACTTGTAACTCTTTAATTTTATAAACATCATTTTATAAACAATGTTACTAAGAATAGCAATAACCGGAAGTGGACGAGCCAGTATGCAGCCGCATATTGGGTCGTTTTGACGAGGCTATACTCACTACCTTCCGGATTATGTTAAGAAATCATGCTTGTAGAATTGAAGAGCTACAAGTATTCCCTTGAACCTCTGATTCTATTTGTGCATTCAAAATATATAGGACTCTAAAACATATCCCTAAACCTAACCCAAACCCTATCACTAACCATAACCCTAAAACCTATCACTAAGCCTAACACAAACCCTTAAAAATATCACTAAACCTAATCCACACCCTAAAACCTATCACTAAACCTACCCCTGACTAATAGTGAGGTCCTATGCGTGCCAATACCCAAAGCATGTTCTCAATTCTTAGGGAAAGACGCCTGAGGTGGCTAGGACATGCCAAAAGAATGAGCCCCGGTCGCATCCCGAAGGACCTCCTATATGGTGAACTTGCTTCAGGAAAGAGGAAAACAGGTCGCCCACGCTTGCGATTTAAAGATGTCTGTCAAAGGGACATGAAAGCAGCCAAAATACATACAAGTGACTGGGAGTGTAAGGCAGAAGACCGATCTACGTGGCGCACAGTTGTCAAAGAGGGCGTCATAGTAGCCGAGGAGCGAAGAATGGAGGAGGCTGCAGACAGAAGAGCTAGGAGAAAGGCCAAAACATTTGGAAGCACAGAACTCGTGTGTAAAAACTGTGGCAAAGACTGTCACTCAAGGATAGGACTGCACAGCCACTCGAGAAAATGCAACCCAACCCAACGGTGATGCACCATCGTCTCACGAGACGGAATGATGCCGGATAAAACCTACCCCTAACTCTAAAACCTTTCACTAAACCTACCCGCGCCTACCCCTAACCATATCCCTAAACGTAAAATATGTTTATCTTATCTTAGATATACAGACGCTCCTTCTATGCAGAAGATAATTGCGTCCACAGACCATGAGAGATGATCTGTTGGCAAGTGATGCAGCGGTCACAGGCCACGGCTATAGGGGTTCCACGCATTACCCCAGCCGCCTAACTATTGTCTAGTTAGGTACCCATTCGGAGCTGGGTGACTCGGGGACTCCTCAGGCCGCGAGAACAAATCCTCACCTTCGTGTGGATTCGAACCCGTGACCATCGGTATGACAGTCGAGAGCGCTACCTCTCGACCACCACGTGCCACGTCAGGGACAAAACATTTTTAAAAAATCTGATTAATTATCAAATCATGTTTTTTTTATTTTAAAAAATCAAATTAAGGGGAACGCACCCCGGACCTGCGATTAAACAATCGATTGTACTTTGTACTATCAATGCGACTAGGAGGGCTAACGTACTTTTAAAACTTGTATAACAATTACAGAGAATAGCGAAACCAGAATTGGACGAGGGAGTATACAGTCATATACTCGGTCGTCCAGACGAGCTAAAAGTAAGACACACTACCTAGCTTCACGTGGATTCGAGCCCGTAGCCATCAGTACACCAGCCGAGCGCGCATGCCTTCTTGACCATTCTCCCCCCCCCTTTACACACACTTTAAAATAAGTAGAAAAAAATGAGGAGGGGAAATACAAATAAATCAAATGCAAATAAATTTATTTTTTAAAAGTTTTTTGTCCCCTTAATACAACACTTTTGCGTAATACCATCTTGCGATAATTTTCAATAATTTTAATTATAAAAAATATTAATATTTTTAATAAATAGCATCCACTTTAGGTCCAATTGGAACATGAAATCCGTTCACTCTGTAAATAGTAAGTTGCAGTCAAATTTTCGACATCGCTTAATATTAAAAAACCACGAATCATCATAATTTAAGTAAGTTTAGGTAAGTTTATTTATTTAAAAAAAAAGAAATTACAAAATATCAACGCGCTTTTAATACACTTTAGTAAACCGAACAGGTTCCAGCTGCCATGATACTTTTCTGTGTTTCCATTTTGGTAGTGAGTATCGCCTCGTCAAGACGACCCAATATGCCGCT
>MUZC01002019.1:0-18696 GCA_002072015.1 Radix auricularia | reverse complement strand
GTGTATTTCAAAAATCTTTTACACCAACTTTCGTTGTGAGAGGTTACATAACAATTTTCCAAAGTTTCATGCTCCAACCTACTCGGAAAATTTGGACAATTAGTGATGAGTCGATTTTTAATATAACAAAAACTATATTTGGGCCCCCGGACACCCATGAGAGGGAGTTTTAAATTATTTTTTGCAAAATTATGTTGGGAGTGTGTACTCAAAATTTTGTCCACAGTTTCAATCATCTACCTATACAGGAAAAAGGAGAATTAGTGATTTTCAATTTTTATATAGCTCATATTAGGAAAAAGGTTTTTTGGGGCCCTGGCCCCCATGAGTGGGAAATTTTAAATTTTTTTTGTCAAAATAATCGTAGACAACATGTACTCAAAAAATTTCCAAGGTTTCATGCTTCTACCTACACGGGAAATAAGAAAATTGGTTATTTTCCATTTTTATTAAGCCCATATAAGGAAAAAAATATTTTGGGTCCCCGGCCCCACATGAGCGAGATTTTAAAAACTCTTTTTCGCCAGTTTTCGTCGTGAGAGGGTTTCAAACAACTTCCCAAAATTCCATGCTCCTAACTACACCGAAAAGTGGAGAATTAGTGATGAGTCGGTTTTTAATGTAAGAGAAAATATATTTGGGCTCCCGGCCCCCCATGAGAGTTAGTTTTAAAATTTGTTTTGGCCAATTTGCGCCGAGAGCGTGTACTTAAACCATTTCCAAAGTTTCTTATTTTTACCCATATGGCAAATAGGAAAATTGGTGATTTTCAATTTTTATAGAGCCCATATTATGAAAAAACTTTTTGGGCCCCCAGCCCAACTTCAGCTAGATTTTAAAAAATCTTATTCGCCAATTTAGTTGTTTTTGGACATCCAACAACTTTCCAAAGTTTCATGCTTCTACCTACACGGGAAGTTGAAGAATTAGTGATGAAGTTAAGAACAGTTTTTGGGCCCCCGGCCCCACATGAGCGAGGTTTTAAAAATTATTTTTCGTCAATTTTTGTAATTAGAGGAAACCCAATAACTTCCCAAAGTTTCATGCTTCAACCTACACGGGAAATAGGAAAATTGCTGACTTTCAATTTTTAAAGGGACCATATAAGAAAAAAACTTTTGGGGCACCCGGCCCCACATGAGGGAGATTTTAAAAATTCTTTTTCAACAAATATTGTCATTATTGGGTACCCAACAACATCCTATAGTGTCATGTTTCTACCTACACGGTAACTTGGAGAATTAGTGATGTAGAAAAAAACAGTTTTTGGGCCCCCGGCCCCACATGAGCGAGATTTTTAAAATTCTTTTTCGCCAATTTTCGTAGTGAGAGGGTACCCAACAACTTCCCAAAGTTTCATGCTTCTACCTACACGGGAAGTTGGAGAATTAGTGATGAATCAGTGAGTGAGTGAGTCAGTGAGTGAGTGAGTCAGTGAGGGCTTTCCATTTTATTAGTATAGATAATGCTATGTTATAACTATATTTCAGTGAAAAGACTATATATGCCCACCGGGCGATGCCGGGGCCTTACCACAGCGGTCCGGAACGATGTAACGGTGGAATTGCTCGAAGTCAAGTGCTACAGCAACACTGACACCCTAACTGTAAGGGTGTTCAAAGGCGATGTTGGCTTTACGATAACTAATGTCTATAATACGCCCAGGAACCCAATGACGCTTCCAATTGGGGAAGACGTCACACTAAGTCGTACAATAATAGCAGGAGACTTTAATGCACAGTCTCCTGACTGGGGCTACACCGAGCGGAATGCGTCGGGCCGATATATCGAGGATATCTGTATTGGCACGAACCTGATCAGATTATAAAACGAGCACAGCGAGCCGACGCTGCTGCACACGGGACACAGCACGGAGTTCCGCCCAGATCTAACGCTAATCTCAGCAGACCTAGAGTCCAGGCATAGACTGGAGGTACTGAAAGAGGTTGGAAGTGACCACCTCCCAACACTGAACTGATTGAGTTTGTGCTTAGTGTGGATAAACCTCGATTTGACAGAAGGCATTGGCAATTCCGCAAGGCCAATTGGCGAAGATAGGAGGCCGAGAGCGAGACCAAGCTCGCTCTGCTGGACGTTGCAGGAGGCAACGTGGATGAAACCTACGAGAGGTTTATTGGTACAATCCTCGGGATTGCGAGACGTACGATCCCGAGGACAAACGGGAAACAGAAATTCAGGCCCTACTGGGACAGGAGCCTAAACGATTTGGTAAAACGAAGAGCGAAAGCACGGAAAAAAGCTGCCAAGCTGAAGACGCCCGAAGCTCGTAGGGCGTACAACAGATTGACTGCCGAAGTCCGTGTTGCTGTCGAAAAGGCGAAGAAGGCCAAGTGGGTCAATACGTGCGAAAAACTCGACCTTGCAGATGGTAGAAAACTTTGGCGGCTAATTGATGCATTATCTGGTGCGGGCAAAGCTAAAAACCCCAACCCTTTGACGACGACAAAGGGCCAACGAGCAAGTGAAACAAAGCGCGCACGGGCGCTGAATAAGCACTTTGCTCAGGTGAACAAAAAAGGCGCCAGATCGGACTTTAGCCAAACTATCGACCAAATGCGAAAGGAGGGCTCCAGGAGACAAAGCAAGGGCCCCCAACTCGAGGTTTTCGAAGCATCTTTCACGATGACAGAGTTGCAAATCGCACTCAACAAATGCGAAGCTGGCAAAGCACCAGGGCCAGACAAGGTTCACAATGAAATGCTCAAACATCTGGGCAAGACAGGCCGAATAAAACTATTGAGTTTTATCAATCGAACCTGGACTGCAGGCACACTGCCGAAGCTGTGGAAAAAGGCCATAATTACCCCAATACGTAAGGAAGGGAAGCCTGGCGAACACCCGTCCAGCTACCGGTCCATTTCCCTCACGTCGTGTGTGGGAAAGGTAGCAGAACGGTTAGTGAACGCGCGGCTCTATTGGTACCTCGAGAAAACCAAAAGCATTCCGAAGGCACAGGGTGGGTTCCGCAAGGGACGCAACCCGACGCAACCCGATGGACCAAGCACTAGGCTTAATTCAGACCATGACAAACGAACTTCAGATGAAGAACCACACAGTTGCGGTGTTCTTCGATCTAAAGCAAGCATACGATAAGGTGTGGCGTGGAGGGCTCCTATACAAATTACAGCAGTTAGGTGTCACTGCTAAAATGTACAGCTGGGTTTGACAATAGAAGGGAACTGGCCTGTCGGTTGTGCGGCTGCCCGGAGGAGACGGTGGCCCACGTGCTAGAGAGTTGCCCCGAGTTGGACGGGGCTTTAGATGGTGAAGTTGCAATACCTGCAGAGGACTACCTCTACGGCGATGCCCGAATGTTGAGGCTCGCCTGCGAAAAATTGAACCGGGTTTTAAGAGCCTAACGGCTCAACCCAACAGAGAATGTACATTCATTAGTAGCTGACAACCTTATAAAATTTATGAAATATCTAGTCTCACAAATAATAAAATGCACTAATCATGACTTCTGGATAGAAAATCAGCTGCAACATTCTCTGTACCTTTGATGTAGTTAATATCAAAGATAAATTCCTGGAGGGCTAATGCCCATCTACAAATTCTAGGGTTGGCAAAGTTTGATGTTTTAAGGTAACTAAGACATTTGTGATCACATTGCAATTGGAATTTAGACCCTAAGAGGTATCTAGATAGTTTTTTAACTGCCCATACAATAGCCAAACACTCTCTTTCTATAGTAGAGTATCTGGTCTCCCGATCNATTTTATTTGACTTACCCTTTCTGGTTAAATTGGTAAGGGGTGCTGTGAGTGTAGCAAACCCGGGGATAAACTTACTGTAATACGAAACTAAACCTATTAAGCTACGGACCTGCTTTATTGTCTTAGGCTGCTCTAATGTCAATATCTTGTCAACATTATCAGGGTCTGGTTTTAAAGTACCATCTCCAACGACGTGTCCAAGAAAAGTAATGCTTGAGTAACCTAACTTTAATTTGGATGGTTTGACTGTGAACCCTGACTCTTTTAGTCGGAGAAAAACTTCTCTCAACTCGTTTAGATGTTCCTCCCAGTTGCTGGAGAAAATACAAATGTCATCAAAATAAGAAATGACGTTTTTCATGCCCTGAAACAGTTTCCTAAAGGATCTTGTTAAAAGTAAGTGGGGCCGTTGCAAGGCCAAAAGGCATGTACTTAAATTGATATAAACCTGATGGTACTCTAAAAGCAGTTAAAGCTTTGCTCTTATCATCTAAAGGTATTTGCCAATACCCTTTAGTTAGTTCAAGTTTACTAAAATACTTGCCATTGTGCAGTTTTGAGATCATCTCTTCCTGATCCGGGATGACTTCAGCTACAAATTTAGTGATTGCGTTTAGTCTCCTGTAATCGACACATGTTCTTATTGTCCCATCCTTTTTTTAATTAGAACTACAGGTGCTGCGTAAGATGAGTGAGACTCCTCAATGATGTCTTATTTTAACATTTGCTCTATTTCCTCTGCCAGCACATTTTGTAGCTTGTACGGTATAGCAGAAGGCTTAAGAGTTATAGTGGTGTCTGATGTTAATTCTATTGTATGGTGTCCTAGATTTGTTTTTCAGGGAATATCGGAGATAACTGAGGTAAACTTTGACAATAGGCTATTTAGTTGGGTTATCTGCCCTTGTGTTAGGTGTTCGTTAATGCTTATGTCGTTGACTGACTCTTTATGTGAATCCAACGTTGGCAGTTTGGTTATTTCAGCATCACATTCGTTACCATAGTCATCTCTCTCGTTAATGACAGATGCAAGAGACCCGTGTAAGATATGAGTATGAGTTTCTTCATTCTGTGCTTTAGGTGTAGGCGGGGGGTTAGGTTCTCTTTCATGGAACTTCCACAGTCTATTTACGTGGTAAGTTTTCACGGACTTCCCCTTTCTCACTCGGACATTAAATTTTGATAATTTCCTATCTACCAGAAAAGGACCTTCCCATTGCAGCATCAGTTTGTTGCCTTTTTTTGGTTTTAGTATCAGTACATGATCTCCTTTTTGTATGTCCTTGTTTTTTGTATTTCGGTCATAGTACAGCTTTGCATGATGAGTCTTTAATTTTGAATGGGTTATAGCTGTTTCCGTGACAGATTTTAACCTATTTTTCAGATCTATCAGGTATTCATACACCGGTTTTTGCATGTCGTCTATGTCCTTATTAATGAAGATGCTTTTAAAATTGACATCGGACCTCGTACTTTCCTTCCAAATACCAGCTCATATGGTGAAACACCGGTTGTTTCATTTGGGATTTCACTGTAAGCAAATAGTGCAGCAGAAATAAATCTATCCCAGTTATCAGGTTCATTTTCTGCCCCTTTTCTAAGGATCGATTTGAGTGTCCCATTAAATCGTTCAACCATACCGTTAGATTGGGGATGGTATATCGACGACTTTGTTGGTTTGATATTTAAAAATCTGCAAACCTGAAGATATATTTCTGATTTGAACTGTGGACCGTTGTCAGACAGTATAGTGTGTGGGAATCCTATTCTGCAAAATATATTAAATAAGCCCTTTTGAACATCTTCCGTCGTTATACTTTTCAAAGCTATAGCCTCTGGCCATCTTGTAGCTGTGTCTACTAGGGTTAAAATATACCTATTTTTCCTGTCCGTCATCTGTAGTGGTCCTACAATGTCTGCGGCTACTTTGGTGAATGGTGTACCTACAACTTCCATTGTTCCTAAATCTATTTTACGTACACGGCCTGCCGGTCTAGCTTTTTGGCAGGTTGGGCAAGATTTAACGTACGCCTTAATGTCCTTGTCTACATGCGGCCAAAAAAATTCAGAATAAATTCTATGTCTACTTCGACGAATCGACATGTGCCCAGCTAAAGGTGAGGAATGTGCGGTTTCTAGTATAATTTGTCTTCTGTTAGTAGGTATGACAAGTTTACTGTCTACTTTAGAGTGGTCTGAATGGTAAGTGAACACTCTATACAAAAGACCATTCCTTTCTACAAATGTTACAGCTCCTGTCTTTGTTAGCTGTTGTGTGCCAGATTTGGCGTTATCCCACAAGTGTTGTAGGTCAGGGTCATTTAACTGATCCTGGTGAAGGTCAGTACTGACCGTGTCCATTGTTCGGTAGGGCGGCATCAAAGGCTTTTCTTTGTTTGCCCTCTTCACTGAGCCACGCGTTACCGCACCTGCGGGTAAACACGAGGGGGTAGCGTCTCCTACGTTCCCTATGATTACGTCGGCTACCGAGTTTTCGAACAAAGCGGCGATAAACGTTCCCGTTAGATACGGCGTCTTTATATGCACGTGTGCGGTAGGGAACTGCCGGACTGTGCCGTCAATTAATTTTAAGGCAAATTTCTCTTGTGAATAATTACTATGTGGCACTAACGATTTTCTACAACCTATAATACTACATCCACTATCTCGTAAGACTGTCACTTCTTTATCAAATAGTAAGCCCTCACTAAATTGTAATTTTCCTACAGATTTATTGCGAATACTGTCCTTTGTTTCAATGTTGTCTAATGTATTTTTCCTACATGGTATAGGCATATTAGCTGTAGTGACGTTGAGTTTGCAAGCGTTACAGTGTTGAACGCATTCGTTGTTTATATTTTGTAGTCAGAACTGCCGCGCGTGCCTTTTTTGTGGTCTTCCTTGTTTGTGATTGTTGTATTTGTTGTAACTGTCTTTATTCCCTTGGTAATTATGTCCTGCCTGCATTTGTGGAGAATGATTGTTGGAAGTAAACTGCCGAGAGTGTGTGGCTTGGTCTATTGGTGTGGTTCTAGGTTTATTAAATGGCCAGGCCTGGACTATGTGTCCCGTTTTGTTACATGCATAGCAGACAATTGGACCTGAATTACGAGGTACTGATCGTGACCTATATCGAGAGACAGGGTGTGATACCATTGCCGCCGCTGCATCAACAGTGGGCATTTTTCTGTTGGTGTTAGATTGTGATATTTTTCCATCGTGGATGGACTTAAGCATGTCTACTTGCGTTAAAACCTCTGGACAGTTTTTGGGTTCTTTAAGCAATATAGATCTCAAGGCAGATGTGTTAACATGAAGCAGGAGTTTATTACGGCAGAGTAGGTCTCTAAGTCCTTCAAAAGTTCTAGGTGTTTCTGTCGTATCTAACCAGTTGTCCAATGTCCTAATTAGATTTGAGTGATATGATCGAAAGTCATCCTGTACAGGCGCTAATGAGTTCCATTTAGCCCTATACGTCTCACTATTATATCCTGCCTGACACAGGAGCTGTGTTTTAGTTGTGTCATAGTCTGTCCTGTTTGTCAGCATGTCCTGTGTTGTCATAAACTGTCGCAGCTTAGGGGACAACTTAGTGAGTAGGTGGTCGGCCCACTGTGTCTTAGGAATGCCACAACGTGAAGCTGTCAATTCGAACGTCAACAAATAGCTGTCTAAATCTTCATTGTCATTGAAGTTTGGTAGGTTCCTATCCAGTCTGTCCCTGAAAGGTGATCAATTGGTTTCTGCTTCTAAACTATTGCCATTGGTCGTTGTTTGATGTCCTCTAATTCCTTCCATCTTTATTCGCTCTAGCTCCAATTCTCTATCAATCTCCATTTGTCTTCTTATTTTGTCATTTTCTTCTATTCGTTGCTTTTCTTTTATTTTCTTTATTCTCCAGACGAATTTTTTCCTCTTGTATATATCTATTAATTTCTTTCCCCTTAGGCCCTATTTCAATGGCTTCTGCTCGGAGTTCTTGTATGGTTTTCATTGTTGCTTGTATGCAAGTTAACGTTGCCAATGCAAGACAGTAATTTAAAAACGGACACTATTACGCTCACTTATTGATAATTATTATGTCTATTAAAACAAGGAACAATACGAATATAGTTGGCGGCCTATCTGCTAAATCTACGAGTAAGGAATGTTGAAGAAAAAGACCCTAGCATATGTCGCTTTTTCCAGGTATACGGTCTTAGACTAAAACAATCCTAGTTCACACTAACACACAAAAACATAAATAGACTATCCTAACAATTACTCTCAATACTCAGTTCGCTACTGTAAAGTGTGGCTGTTAAGTGTAAACAGTAACGGACAACTAACCTCTCCTTGACCGCTCTTTGTTTGCCCAACACTGGGAGGCGAGACGACCCTCGACCCGTCTGTACCGTCCGCCGGTGTCGGTCTTATGTAAGAAGGTGCCAGGCTTCCTTTGTAGTCAGCAACACACAACCCGCGGTGAAGAGAGTGTTTCGCTATGGTGATAAAAGGGAGAGCATAAATGCGTAAATGGGAATAAACTTATACAAATGAATCAAAATATTATAACATTCTGCCAAAAATTATCATGGAAGAGATAAAATATAAGACATAAATAATGTTTAACTGACATATATCATTATATGTGAAAGTCCCTAATACAAAGCCCTAAGAAACTATTAGCTTTGGACGAAGCCCCCAAATGTTGAATATTGGGTGTGCTCGCACAAACGCAGAGCCCCCAACTGTTGAGTACTGTGACTCGACTGTTGCATGTAGAGTGGGTCCACAATATTGAATATTATGTCTAGGGTTCAATTAACTATTCTATACTAATAATATAACTATAACGACATTTACACATACAACTTATAATTAATAATTAAAAAACTAACGCCTATGTGTAAATGATAAAGAGATAAAATATTTAATGCATTATATATATACATATATACAAGGAACCTCAGTTAATAAACATATAATAAATTACGATATCTATGTCTAACAACGATACAAATAGTCGTCACAATGCCCAACTCCCCTCATGGACTGGGCGTGGCCAAAGGACTGGTTCAACTGCTATGCTTCGTTCTGGCCAATCAAGCGTAGCACTGTTCTGTGGTCAGCTTGGCAGTCGGCCAATTCCGCACTGGTCACTGACTGCAAGGGTTCACTCGTTTCAAGGTAAGGCCACTCGTTCCCTTCTCCGCTCCAGATCTCCTGTCTGAGATGGTAGCCCAAGGTCTCTCCCGCGACTCCACTGGCTCTCCAACTTACTCGTTCCAAGTACTGACTAGTACTTAACTCATAACTCCTACTAGCTTCTAATTACTTTAACTTCCACTAACTAGCTGAACAGACTTCAGCTAGGCTCAACTCGTATTCGTTCGTCACACGTGTACTACGAATTTCTGAGATAGAGGCTGGTGTAAAGTTTGTCTACCGTTTATAAAGGCCCCTACTTTCGCGTGGGTTACCGAAGCGTTCTCATCTGATTGGTCAATGGCGCGTACTGTTAATCACGCGCTGACATGCATGACTTCGAGAACGTTCGGCCAACCTCCACGTCCTAACCTATACTAATGCTATGGAATATTCCATGGTCCATCATGGATCTTTGTCCATCCCAAGGACAGCGTCCCTGTTGCGTTGATGGACATACCCCTACCCTCAACGGTTCTCAAAAATGCAGAGGTTCTAAAATTGAGGTGGGGAGGAACTCAACACCCTCTCCAGGTCAGCGGAGGACTTTCTTAGCGTTAGTCATTTCTCAACATTTTATAGTGGCTATTCATGGGCTTGATCACACACCCCTCAGCTTGTGAGGCGAGCGCACTATTGATTTCGCTACCCAGCCTCCCGTAGCTACATATTTTAAAATTGCCATAAGCCATATGATCCACAGACGATAAAACAGAACAATGATCCACAAAAGATCCACGCAACAAATAATCCACAAACGATCTATGCAATAAAACAACAATTCTAACGCTGGAGGCCCAATATATTTTTTAATCACAAAGCTGAAACGTTGAGAGCATTATTAAATCGATATTTGAATACTTGTTATTTATTTTTAAATCCTTTAAACTCGTGGCGTCTGATTGTTAGCTGACTTTTTCACGAAAATACTTTGGATCGATTTTTAACCACCTTTACTGTATGCTAGCAAGCTTAACTTTTGCGGACAAACTCGTGCCAACGAGAAAGATGATCTATCAAAATTTCAAATCAATCGAATGTACTGCGCATTGTAATCAACAGTTTTTATAATCCATTTCCCGTGATAAAATCGAGCTGAAATTTCGCAGGGAGACTGTAGAAGTTTTTAAGGCAATTTCTTAAGGTAAAGATTGTGATTATATATTTGCAATGTCTGTTTGAGCTGGATCATGCAACTCCGCCAGAACTATACCTGATAGTGGGTTCGGGTGTTTTGAAAATATGTTAAGGAGGTCCTAAGGATGTGCACAGGCCAAGCAAATAACGAAAAAGTTAGCTGGATTTCTTGAAAATAAAAATAAACAAATAATTATCAGTATTTTGTCAATTTCTCGCCAATCATAACATCTATCGGGTTGAAACAAATGCCAAATAATAGCTAATAATATTTATAACAATGTTTGAGAAGGAAGCTTTTTAAAGTCTCTTTTCTTCGTCTCCCGTAATTTTAGCAGCAATTTGTAGAAATCAATTGTTAATTTTTAGAATTGTTGATTTGAAATGACTTTTAATGTAATCTAAAATTACAGTAAATTGGGTTTTCCTGCTTTGTGAATACTTATGTTAGATTGTGGCGTGGTGCCTATTGAAACATTCTTGGTGTGACGTATTGCGTCCGTAATGGTTTGCTGTTGATAGAAAGGACAGCATCTTATCTTATCTTATCTTATATGTTACAGACGCTCCTTCTATACAGAAGATTATTGCGTCCTACGTATTTCTATGGTTTGTGTTTAGTCCTGTATTCTTACTAGAGTTTTAAAAGATGATAAAGTGGTGGCTTTCCTGGTTTCTTCAGGCAACCCATTCCACGCCCGAATACCGGACGGAAAGAAAGAAAACTTGTATGTGTTTGTTCTTGCATATGGAATAAGAAAGGTGTTTTTATTTTTATGTCTATTTGAGGGTTGTATTAGGTTATCTTTGTGTTGTATTTCCAAATTAGAATTAACTGCCTTATGTATAATTACTTTATCTATAATTCCATGGGGTTGAAAGATCACAGTAGGAAAGCGGCGTGATGTTAAAAGAAAAAAAAAGGGGCTACATTTCTTCTTGCGTTCACTAGTTTTTTTTTCCATAAAAACAACATATATTTTGTAGTGTAGTAGTTATCACGTCCACCTGGTACGCGTAGGGCTCAATTCCCAGATGAAACAAATATAATTAATGTTTTTTTTTCTGCCTGTTCTTTTCCCCATTTTTTGAGAGCATGACTTAGCACAGAGTCGGAAAATCACAGTTTATGGTTGGCAAGGGATAGTAGTGTCGGGATTATGAGAATCACTGTTTGTTAAAGTGATATGTCTGCGTGGACACAAGCTCATGGATGATGTTTTGTAAGCGAAATTCACGTGGGGGCGTGGATTAGATTCCATGCAAGGTCAGTCCAGGCCCACGGGGATATAACTCGGGTGTGTCTCCGTGGGAGGAACACAAGTCGACTGGACACACAGGTTGAACACGGGACAAGTGAACACAAGAGAGACACGTGGCTTAGCGTTGCCCAGGGTTGGTCTGTTGGACCGAGGGCTGTTGTGTGTTCAAGTTAAGGTGCACGGAGTTTTTCTACTATCAATAGAGTTGTACATATGTTACGAGTGCAGACTCGTGTGAATAAAAATGGCGTTTAGTACAAGGACTCTTGCGTTCACTCTGTGTACGCATGTTGGCGGTGAAGTCTCGATCAGAACCCCTAGACAACGACCACCAACAAGTAGTAAAAATGAGGGCAAGTAGTAAAAATGAGGGCAGATAACAGGAATTGCTGTGCACAAGTCTCTACGTTTACTCGCGTTTTTCCCATTACTTCGTGCTGCTGTTTCTGTCCGTTCTTTGGACTATCTATGATGAGTAAGTCTGCGGTGTATGCTACGCTGCAGGTAATCTTGTTGATGTTGTGTGTAGAAAGAATTCTTTTTCAGAGTGGAACAGATTAAACATAGATTATTCTCTGACGGTGTTTACATTGTTTGAGTTTAGTCTGTCATTGTGAGTCAAACGATTACCCAAAATCTTATCAATTGGATTTATTTATTTTAAATGTCCGTCCTGTCTATCCGAGCTTGCACAAGCAACTACTTCTGAACCGTACGCGTACGGGTCTTTTCCAAACATGGACCTAAAAAATACCTAACAAGTTTGTTGAATTTCCTGGAAAATCGCTTTGAAAAAAAACGAAGAAATATCAGTATTTCGTAAAATAACTTTCGAGTTAAAAGAAAAGCCAAATGATATTTAGAAAAAAACTAGGAGGAATTAAAAAAAACAAAAAAATAACAAACTTTTTTACACCCGTAATTTTAGCAACAGTTTTGTTTAGTTTAATAATTATTGATTTAAAATGAATTATATTGTAATCTAGAATGACTTTTCTTGAATAAAAACATCAGTAATTCATTGTTGTGAAATACGTTTTTAAATTGACTACTCATTTGAGTTTTCATTATTTATATATATTAGACATGACTAAAATTTTGGATTTTTGCATTGGCGTGCGGTGCGTATTATAATGAACATTCTTTTAGTTATGTCACGTATATAACAGATTTAAAGTAAAAAAAAAACGTTTTTTTATATGTATTTTTATATGTATTTTTATATGTATTTTTTCCTTAACACAGTTAAGCATAAATACAACACTTACACTGCGTCAAGAGTATTAGGGCCTCAAGAACAACTCAACAACACATCTTCCAAGGCGAAACACCCCAAGACACACTCCAAGGCACAATCATTGAAATATTTACAAGGTTTGAACATTTATTTTACTTTTCTTCTCCACTCTACAGCTAGCAAAAATAAGATAACTGGACCAAGTTCAATTTTTGACCAAATTCGATGGAATATAACTTCAAAGATTGCCTGCCCCATCTCTCTCCAACACTCACACTCAACTACAGTCTAACATTAAAATATCAAAATGGCTAATCTAGAGAGAAAACCCGTTTTTGAAACTCACAATGCTAACACTTTGAATGACTCTAATTATGAAACACTCTTTTAATGGCTGTAGTTACAAAAAGCTATTTTATTATCTCTAGTTACAAAACACTCTTTTTTTGGTTCTTGTTACAAAACACCCTTTAATTGCGCTAGAATCAAAACATCACGAACGAAGCGGTCTGCGATAAAATAAGTGCTGTCATTGGCCCTTACGAGGACCTTCTCACCTAGATTAGAATGGGAAAATTACGATGGTACGGTCACGTGACAAGATCTAGAGGTCTCTCAAAGATCATATTGCAAGGCACAGTCCAGGGAAGAAGAAAAAGAGGCAGACCAAGGAAGAGTTGTGAAGACAATATCAAATAGTGGACCGGCCTGTCATTTAGCGACTCCCAGAAGGCAGCTCAGAACCATGAGACATGGCATGAGATAGTGTGCAGCTCAAAATGGTGCCCCAACGACGTAGCGTCGGGTTAAGGGACAGTTGATTTCAGTTCAAGTACAAAACACCCTTTTAATAGCTCTAATTACAAAACACTATTTTAATGACTCCAGTTATAAAATGCCCTTTAAATGACCCTAAATAAGAAAAACAATCTGTATTTTAAATGTCATGACGTTTAATATCTCTAAAATTTATGAATGATAAATCCCCCGGTTCATAAATTATCTCAAATCTCTAAGTTGTATATGCATCGCCAATCCATGGATGATTATATTTCGCTCATTTTGGTAAGTTTATTTCTAAAATGAGAAATTAATCTATTTTGAATTATTTGATTCCACTTTTCTTGCTTTTGTTTTTTTTCTTTTAAGTTTGCAAACCAATGCGATGGTTAAAATGGTCATTTTGTATAGTTATCTATACTAATAAAAGGGAAAGCCCTCACTCACTNNACTGACTGACTGACTCACTGACTCACTGATTCATCACTAATTCTCCAACTTCCCGTGTAGGTAGAATCATGAAACTTTGGGAAGTTGTTGGATACCCTCTGACTACGAAAATTGGCGAAAAAGAATTTTGAAAATCTCGCTCATGTGGGGCCGGGGGCCCAAAAACTTTTTTTGCTTACATCACTAAATCTCCGACTTCCCGTGTAGGTGGAAGCATGAAACTTTGGGAAGTTGCTGTGTACCCGCTGTGGACAAAGTTTGGCAAACAAGTTTTTAAAAAAATATCTCTCAAGTGGGGCCGGGGGCCCAAAAAGATTGTTTCCTTATATGGGCTTTATAAAAATTGATAATCACCAATTTTCCTATTTCCCGTGTAGGTAGAAGCATAAAACTTTGGGAAGTTGCTGGGTAACCACGAATGACAAAGATTGACGATGAAGAACTTTTAAAATCTCGCTCATGTGGGGCCGGGGGCCCAAAAACAGTTTTTTCCTTCATCACTAAATCTCCCATTTCCCATGTAGGTAGAAGCATGAAACTTTGGGAAGTTGTAGGGTATTCACTAATGACGAAAATTGGCGATAAAGAATTTTAAAAATCTCGCTCATGTGGGGCCGGGGGCCCAAAAAGCTTTCCCCTTATATGTGCTCTATAAAAACTGAAATTCAACAATTTTCCAATTTCCCCAGTAGGTATTCCCATGTAGGTAGAATCATGAAACTTTGGGAAGTTGTTGGATACCCTCTGACTACGAATATTGGCGAAAAAGAATTTTTAAAATCTAACTCATGTGGGGCCGGGGGCCCAAAAACTTTTTTTGCTTACATCACTAAATCTCCGACTTCCCGTGTAGGTAGAAGCATGAAACTTTCTGAAGTTGCTGAATACCCACTGTGGACAAAGTTCGGCACAAATGTTTTTTAAAAATATCTCTCAATATCATCAATTTTACTATTTTCCGTGTAGGTAGAAGCATGAAATTTAGGAAATTTTTAAAGTACGTGCTCCCGACGATAATTTGAGGGGAAAAGGTAAATTTGCAACTCATGGGGGCCGAGGGCCCCAAAAATGTTTTTTCCTTATATGAACTATATAAAAATTGAAAATCACTAATTCCCCTATTTCCGGTAAGGGTAGAAGCATGAAAATTTGGGAAGTTGTTGGGTATCCTCTTAGAACGAAAATTGTCAAAATATAATTGTACAAATCTTGCTCATGTGGGGCTAGGGCCCCAAAAACATTTTTCCTTTATATGAGCTATATAAAAATTGAAAATCACGAATTGTTCTGTTTTCCGTGTAGGTAGAAACATGAAACTTTGGGAAGTTTTTGGGTACCCTATCACAACGAAATTTGTGAAAAAGAAATTTGAAGTTCACACTAATGGGGGCCGGGGCCCCAAAAACATTTTTTCTTATATAAGCTAAATACTAATTAAAAATCAATAATTCTTATATTTCCCGTATAGGTAGAAGCATGAAACTTTGGAAATTCGTTTAGTCCATGCTTCCGACGATAAATGGCAAAAGAGAAAGTTAAAATTCGCATTTATGGGGGCTGGGGCCCAAAAAACAATTTTTTCATTATATGGGCTATATAAAAATTAAAAATCAACAATTCTACTATTTCCCGAGTAGGGAGACTCATGCAACGTTAAAGAGTTGATAAATACACTTTCACGATGCTAGCAGGTGAAATAATATTTACAATATCTCTTACTTGGGCGCCGTGGGCCCAAATTTGAAAACTGAAAATCACCAATTCTCCCATACCCGATTTAAGTAGAAGCATGAACTTTTAGAAAGCTATTGAGTACAATCTGCCAATAATAGTTTGCGAAAGGGACTGTTTAAATCCCACTAAATGGGGTAAGGGGGGGCAAAAAATTATGGGGCGCCCAAAAATTTTTCCCCCTTATATGAGCTATTTACAAATTCAAATCATTACTTCTCCTATTTCCCATATATGTAGAAGCAAGATACTTTGTAAAATTTTTGATTACTTGCTTCCGATGATAATTGGCAAAAGAGAAAGTTAAATTTCCAAACTAATGGGGGCTGGGACCCCAAAAACGTTTTTTTTTTCATAATATGAGCTATATAAATATTGAAAATCAATAATTCTCCTATTTCCCATTTAGGTAGAAGAATGAAATTTTTTTAATTTTCAGAGTACAAGCTCCCTACGAAAATTGGCAAAAAGAATGTTAAAATTCACTCTAATTGGGGACCGGGGGCCTAAATACATTTTTCTTATATTAAAAACTGAATTATCACTAACTCTCCAATAGTCCATGTAGTTAGGAGCATGAAACTTTGGGTAACTGTTAAGTACCCTCTCACGACGAATGTTGGTGTAAAAGAATTTAGAAATACACATTCATGGGGACCGGGCCCCAAAAAACTTTTTTTTCTAATATGAGTTTTATTAAAATTGAAAATCATGAATTCTCCTATTTCTCGAGTAGGTAGACTCATGAAACGTTGGGGATTTGATAATTACACTTTCACGATGGTAGCAGGTTAAAAAATATTTAAAATATCTCTTACTGGGGGGCAGGGGTTTAGGCAAATGTAGTTTTTTCCTAATATAAAACTATATAAAAACTGAACATCAATAATTCTCCCTTTCCCCATGTACGTAGAAGCATGAAACTTTGTCAAGTTGTTTAATACAATCTCCCGATGAAAGTTGGTGAAAGAGAACTGTAAATTCTCATTCATTGAGGGTCGGGGGCCCAACTATAGCTTTTTCTTATATTAAAAACCGACTCATCTTAAATTACACAATTCATCGTGTAGGTAAAAAATAAAAATTTTGGAAGTCGTTGGGTTCCCTCTCACGACGAAAATTGGCGTATTGTAATTTTAAGATTCACACTCATTGGGGCAGGGGCCTCAAAAGCGTGTTTTTTTCAAATAAAAGGGAAAGCCCTCACTCACTCACTCACTGACTGACTGACTCACTGACTCACTGATTCATCACTAATTCTCCAACTTCCCGTGTAGGTAGAATCATGAAACTTTGGGAAGTTGTTGGATACCCTCTGACTACGAAAATTGGCGAAAAAGAATTTTGAAAATCTCGCTCATGTGGGGCCGGGGGCCCAAAAACTTTTTTTGCTTACATCACTAAATCTCCGACTTCCCGTGTAGGTAGAAGCATGAAACTTTGGGAAGTTGCTGTGTACCCGCTGTGGACAAAGTTTGGCAAACAAGTTTTTTAAAAAATATCTCTCAAGTGGGGCCGGGGGCCCAAAAAGCTTTTCCCTTATATGTGCTTTATAAAAAATGAAATTCACCAATTTTCCTATTTCACGAGTAGGTATTCCTGTGTAGGTAGAATCATGAAACTTTGGGAAGTTGTTGGATACCCTCTGACTACGAAAAGTTGCGAAAAAGAATTTTGAAAATCTAACTCATGTGGGGCCGGGGGCCCAAAAACTTTTTTTGCTTACATCACTAAATCTCCGACTTCCCGTGTAGGTAGAAGCATGAAACTTTGGGAAGTTGCTGTGTACCCGCTGTGGACAAAGTTTGGCAAACAAGTTTTTTAAAAAATATCTCTCAAGTGGGGCCGGGGGCCCAAAAAGATTGTTTCCTTATATGGGCTTTATAAAAATTGATAATCACCAATTTTCCTATTTTCGTGTAGGTAGAAGCATAAAACTTTGGTAAGTTGCTGGGTAACCACGAATGACAAAGATTGACGATGAAGAACTTTTAAAATCTCGCTCATGTGGGGCCGGGGGCCCAAAAACAGTTTTTTCCTTAATCGCTATTTCTCCAATTTCCCACGCATGAAACTTTGGGAAGTTGTTGGGTAACCACTAATGACGAAAATTGGCGATAATTTTTTTTTTTAATTCTCGCTTTTGTGGGGCCGGGGGCCCAAAAAGCTTTTCCCTTATATGTGCTTTATAAAAACTGAAATTCACCAATTTTCCTATTTCACGAGTAGGTATTCCCGTGTAGGTAGAATCATGAAACTTTGGGAAGTTGTTGGATACCCTCTGACTACGAAAAGTTGCGAAAAAGAATTTTGAAAATCTAACTCATGTGGGGCCGGGGGCCCAAAAACTTTTTTTGCTTACATCACTAAATCTCCGATTTCCCGTGTAGGTAGAAGCATGAAACTTTGGGAAGTTGCTGAGTACCCACTATGGACAAAGTTTGGCAAAAACATTTTTTAAAATATATCTCTCAAGTGGGGCCGGGGGCCCAAAAAGATTGTTTCCTTATATGGGCTTTATAAAAATTGAAAATCACCAATTTTCCTATTTCCCGTGTAGCTAGAAGCATAAAACTTTTGGAAGTTGATGGGTAACCACTAATGACGAAGATTGGCGATGAAGAACTTTTAAAATCTCGCTCATGTGGGGCCGGGGGCCCAAAAACAGTTTTTTCCTTTATCACTAATTCTCCAATTTCCCACGTAGGTAGAAGCATGAAACTTTGGGAAGTTGTTGGGTAACCACTAATGACAAAAAATGGGCGATAAAGTTTTTTTAAAATCTCGCTTTTGTGGGGCCAGGGGCCCAAAAAGCTTTTCCCTTATATGTGCTTTATAAAAACTTAAATTCACCAATTTTCCTATTTCACGAGAAGGTATTCCCGTGTAGGTAGAATCATGAAACTTTGGGAAGTTGTTGGATACCCTCTGACTACAAAAATTGGCGAAACAGAATTTTGAAAATCTAACTCATGTGGGGCCGGGGGCCCAAAAACTTTATTTGCTTACATCACTAAATCTCCGACTTCCCGTGTAGATAGAAGCATGAAACTTTGGGAAGTTGCTGAGTACCCACTGTGGACAAAGTTTGGCAAAAATTTTTTTTAAAAATATATCTCTCAAGTGGGGCTGGGGGCCCAAAAATATTGTTTCCTTATATGGGCTTTATAAAAAT
>MUZC01002016.1:10635-22474 GCA_002072015.1 Radix auricularia | reverse complement strand
GTGTCTGTTAGTTTGATAGAGGTGTCTGTTAGTTTGATAGAGGTGTCTGTTAGTTTGATAGATGTGTCTGTTAGTTTGATAGACTTGTCTGTTACTTTGATAGAGGTGTCTTTTAGTTTGATAGATGTGTCTGTTAGTTTGATAGAGTTGTCTGTTAGTTTGATAGACTTGTCTGTTACTTTGATAGAGGTGTTTGTTAGTTTGATAGATTTAATGGAATATTTACACATTAAAGTTTTGTCTTTTGTCATTTTAGAGATGCATTATATTGTAATTTTCAAAAACGCCGCACTAAAAAGCACCGATATCGACCTTCTTAATATGAGGTTGTACTTTAGACAACATGAATTAAGTGTCAAGATTTATGATAATATCCTGTTATTATTTTATATAACTTCGGTTAAAATATCAATCTAAAAGTGTGTTCGACTTGTTTTTATCTCTTTGTAATGTTTAAACATTTTGTTGCATGTATCAAATATTATTTAATACGATGTTTAATTGGAAGGAGAAAACAAGACTTTTATGACATTAAATGTCATTTATTATTTTGCCTTGTACAGAAGATTATTGCGTCCTAGGTATTTCGATGGTTTGTGTTTAGTCCTGTATGACGTTTACAATGTCAATATTATTATTTGTAACCAAGTGGCAAGCCACTTGACGTCGATCTCTTTAAAAAGAGAACATTTTAATGAATTTGTTAGGATTGAAATAAAACAGAGAGCTGGGAAAAATAGATAAAGGGAAATAGATATAAACAAAAAGAGAAGAATGGGAAAGAGAGAGAGAGAAAGAGAGAGAGAGAAAGAGAAGGAAAGAGAAAGAGAGAGAAAAAGATAGTGAAAGGGCTAGAGAAAAAGAGTTAGAGAGACAGGGAAGAAGAGAGGAAGCGAGAGAAAGAGTTAATGAGAAAGAGATAGAGAGAGAAAGTTAGAGAGAAAATAGAGAGAGAGAGGTAGAGATAGAAAATGAAAGAGAAAGAGAGTCAGATAGAGAGAGATAAAGAGAATGAAAGAGAGAAATAAAGAGGAGAGGGTAAAAAACAGAAAGAAAAGCAGAGAGAAAGAGAGAAAGACAGTGATGAGAAAGAAAAAATGAGAGAGAAAGAGAATGAGAGATTGAGAAAGACAGAGAGAAGGAGAGATAGAAACATAGAGAGAGATATATATAGAAACAGAGAGAGAAAGAGAGACAGAAAGAGAATGAGAGAGACATATAGAGAGAGAAATATAGAAACCGTGAGTGAGATATAGAGAGAAAGAGAGAGAGAATGAGATAGAGAGAAAGTGATAAAGAAAAAAGGTAGACAAACTTATCTTATCTTGTCTTATCGTATCTTATCTTATATGTTACAGACGCTCCTTCTGTACAGAAGATTATTGCATCCTACGTATTTCTATGGTTTGCGTTTAGTCCTGTATTCTTACTAGAGTTTTAAAAGACAGAAAAATTGAAATGGAGAGAAAAATAGAGAAAGTAAAAGTAATAAAACATATGGAGAGAGATAAGGAAAGAGTAGAAGATAAAAAAAGAGAAATATTAAAGAAAGAGATAGACAGAAAAAGAGAGGGAAAGAGAGAGAGAAAGAGGGGAGAGCGCGAGAAAGACATAGAGAGAGAGAGACAAAGGGAAAGAGAATGTGAGAGAGACAAATAGAGAGACATAGAGGGAGAGTAAAAGAAAGAACTTCAGCGAAATAGAGGGAGAAAGCTTGAGAGAAAATGAGAATGAAAGGGGGTAGAAAGAGAAAGTGAGACAGAAAGGAAGAGAAAGGAAGAGTGAGAAAGAGTTAGAGAGAGAGAAAAAGAGATAGTGAGAAAGAGATAGAGGAAAGAGAGAGAAAGAAAGAAAACGTGAGACGGAAAGTTATAGTGATAAAGAAGATAGTGAGAGAATGAGAGATGAAGTAATAGTGTGAAAGAGGTAGAGACAGAGAGAGAGAGAGAGAGAGAGAGAAACAGAGAAAGAGAAGAAGAGTAAAAAAAAGAAGAAAAATATATAATCAGAAAGAGATAGAGTGATAAAGAGAAAGAGAGTGAAAGATATAGAGAAATAAAAGGTGTGGGTAAGAGAGAGTGAAAGAGAAGGTGAGAGAAAGAGATAGTGAAAGAGTTAGTGAAAGAAATAGTTAGAGAAAGAAAGAGAAAAAGATAGTGAGAAAGAGATCGCGAGAAAAAGTGAGAGAGAAAAGTAGTGAGAGAGAGATAAAGCGAGAAAAAGAGAAAGAAAGAGAGTTAAAGAAAGACTAAAGAGAGCAATGAATAGAGAACGAGAGTGAACTAGATTGAGATAGAGAGAAAGAGAGTGTGAGAAAGAGAAAAGATACATGTAAGGAGATATAGAGAGAGAGAAAAAGAGAGTGAGATAGAGAGAGCTCGAGAGAAAGAGGTTTTTTAGAGAGAGATCGAGAGAAAGAAAAAATAGAAAGAGAGGTTGAGAGTAATAGAGTGAGAGTGTGAGAATATATAGAAAAAAATAGAGAGAGAAAGAATGAGAAAATGAGATAGTGAGAAATAGATAGAGAGAGCGAGAGAAAGTGAAAGAGAATGATATAGTATTAAAAAGAGATAGAGAAAGAGGGAGAAAGATATAGAGAGAAAACCAAAGAGAGAGAAAGAGATAATGAAAAAGTAATAGTGAGAAAATATATAGAATGGGAGATAAAGATACATAGAGAGAAGGTGATAGGGAGAGAAAGAGAGAGAAAGATAGAGGAAGAGATATAGAGAGAAAGATAGAGAGAGGAGAAAAAAAAGAAAAATAAAGACTTAATGACAGAGAAATGGAGATAGAAAGCGAAAGAGTGGGAATGACATAGAGAAAGAGAAGAGGGAAAGAGAGAGAAGTAGAGAGAAGGGATATAGAAAGAGATAGACTGTCAGAGAAGAATAAGATCATTGTCGTTGGAAATCACATATTGGGAAAACTTTACAAATTTAAAAACTTTCTATCCTGTTCTCTGACGTGCAATATAATTGAATTTTTGACATGAACACCGCACTAAAAAGCACCGCTATCGACCTACTTCATATTAGATTGTAAATGAAACGAGTTTAGATAAATCTAATATATAAAGCTGAAAGTTTGTTTGTTTGTTTGTTTGTCTGTTTGTTACCAATACAATTCCACACTGTTGGACCTAGGATGGTGAAATTTTGCAGGCGACCCCACTTTGACCTGGAATAGGTCATAGGCTATGTTTTAACCCAAGTTGACCACCCCTAGGGTCAGTGGGGGCATTCTTTTGCTTTTTTCCTTATATGAGCTATATAAAAAATAAAAATCACGTCAAGAATATTTGTGTCAAAATAGTGCGCACTGTGCAGGAGTATAATATTAACATTCCCTAAGCGGGAAAACCCCATTAGTTTTAGACTATAATATTTCCATGACATATCCCCAATCTTAAATTTACATTTAACTCACGGAATTAAATCTATACCCTGAAACTTATTGCAACTTCAAAAAATACATTATCATCAAGGCATAATCATAGTCATTAACATAAACACATCATCAGCACCACACCGTTGGACCCAGGGTGGTGAAATTTTGCAAGGGAACCCCAATTTGACCTGGAATAGGTCATAGGCTATGTTTTAACCCAAGTTGACCACCCCTAGGGTCAGGGGGTCCATTTTTTTGCTTTTTTCCATATATGACCAATATAAAAAATGAAAATCACGTCAAGATTATTTGTGTCAAAAT
Organism: Radix auricularia; assembly: GCA_002072015.1. Classification (NCBI taxonomy): domain Eukaryota; kingdom Metazoa; phylum Mollusca; class Gastropoda; family Lymnaeidae; genus Radix; species Radix auricularia. The sequence continues at coordinate 18,763 of MUZC01002016.1, read as the reverse complement.
AGTGCGCACTGTGCAGGAGTATAATATTAACATTCCCTAAGCGGGAAAACCCCATTATTATTAGACTATAATATTTCCATGACATATCCCCAATCTTTACTTTACATTTAAGTCACGGAATTAAATCTATAGAATACCCTGAAACTTATTGCANATCAATATAAAAAATTAAAATCAAGAATTCTCTTATTTCGCGTATTATACAACTCTCCGTGTAGGTAGAAGCATGACACTTTTGTAAATTGTTGAGTAGCCCCTTTGAACGATTTTTGGCGTAAATATTTTTTAGAAATCACAAAAAGTTTGGCCCGGGGGCCCAAAAACTATTTTTGTAAATACTGAAAATCGATACTTATCCACTTTCCCGAGTAGGTAGAAGCATAAAACTTTGGGAATTTGTTGAGTACACTTCCACAATTGTAACATGTTGAAAAAATATTTAAAGTATCACTCATTGGGGGCCGGGGGCCCAAATGTATATTTCCTTATATAAAAACTGACTCATCACTAATTCTTCAATTTCACGTATAGGTAGAAGCATGAAACTTTGCAAAATTACTCAGCAGCTTATTGTGACAATTATTTTTGTAGGAAATAATTTTAAATATCACACTCATGGGTGCCGGGGGCCTAAAAGCATTTTTTTCCATTACAAGGACTAAATAAAATATGAAAATCACTAATTATCCTATTTCCCGCTTAAGCAGAAGGATGAAACTTTGGGTAGTTGTTCAGTAGAGTTCCACGATGGTAACAAATGAATATAATATTTAAATTCTCACTTCTTGTGGGCTGTGGGCCCAAATGAAGTTTTTATTCATTATGTTAGCTTTAAAAAAACTGAAAATCACTAATTCTCCTTTTTCCCGTGTAGGTAAAAACATGAAAATTTTGGCAGCTATTCAGTACACGTCCATGATGGTAACAGTTGAAAATAATATTTAAATTCTCACTTTCTTGGGGCCGGAGGCCCGCATGTTGTTTTTCTTATTTTAACAAATTTACTCATCCCTAATCCTCTAACTTTCCGGAAGATGCATAAAACTATGTTATGTTGTTGAATAGCCTCTTGCCGAGATTATTGGAATTTTTTAAAATTTAGAATTAAATTTCATGGAGCTGGGGGCCAAAAAATTTAATTTCTCCTTTTACTGAATATTGCAATTTTTCGTTTTTCCGTTTATGTAGAAACATGAGAATTTGGGAAGTTGTTTAGTACACTCCGGAAAATGGTATCACTCAGAAGGAGCCGGGGAGCCTCAATGTATTTTTTTAAAATATAAAAACTGATTCATCACTAATTTTCGGATTCCCCATGTAGTTAGAAGCATGAAAATTTAAGGAAACTGTTGAGTACACACCCGGGCTGGTAACAAGCGAAACAAATATTTAAATTCTCACTCAATGGGAGACGGGGAGCCAAATGTATTTTTTTCTAAAATACAAAGTTAATCACAAATTCTTAAACATCCTGTGTAAGTAAAAGCATGCATATTTGGGATAGTAGCAGGCAAACTTATCACTCAATTGCAGTTTTTTCACCTTATATTAGCTAAATTACAAATAAACAAAAACTTTGGATACTCTGTAAATGCTTTTTTTTTTTAAAAACTCGGAAGATACAAATTTGAAGACCTATGTTAAAATTCGTTTGGTCAATAAAATAATATTTTTTCAATCTTTTGTGACCCTTGGCCTTTAATCTCTTTTTCGTTAACGTTTAAAACATTTTACCATTCGTTACCACTCTATTTTTTAAATCAAATTTGGACTAACAAACATATTCATCATGATCCCAATGGAAATAAGCTGTTGTTTTGAACTATACAATTTGCAACCATAGGGCCATGGACCCAAATTTTAGTTTTTAAAAATAAGTTTTAATTTTTAATAGCAAAAACACATTTTAGGACTGGAGACCGGTTTGTTATTTTTAACATTAGTTATGTAAAAGTTAATTTAAAAATTGTCTATTGAGTTAATGGATAAATTATTGAACAAATGAGATTTTTAAAATAATACAATTTCCAATGGGGTTATGAACTTTTAACGCCTGTTCCAAGACGGTTTAGTTAATATATTTAGCATATCCATCACGATTTAGATTGAAATCAAAGGGATATTGAATTAGTGTTTACCGCTTCTAAGCGCTAACTGAAATCTTAAAATACCGCTGCAAAGCGCGGGTAATTAGCTAGTTATTAATAAGAAGAACATATTATTATCTTTAACGTAGGTGAAATTAAATTGCTATTAACAAATCAATGCGACACGGCATTACTTATTTGCATGGCTTACACTTTGCATTGCATGTAACTAAATATAATGTATGGACAAAATTCTGCGGATTGAAATAATAGATTCGTATCTTAGTTATTTCCAATTCAGAAAACTATAAATTTAATATTATTATATTCATGTACTCCTTTCTGCAATTGATGTATAAGTATTTATTCTACTCCAATGATTGGCACATTTTATGTAAGTGGCATGCCACTTGACTTCGATCTCTATAATAAGTGATAACGTTTAAAATTATTGCTAGGATTCTCCTACCACCTATATAGACTCACTTCGTTTTAACAATGTCTTGTAAATTTCTCTCCTTCTTCGATCTTAAATGTTTCAAAAAACGATTTACTTGTAAAAAACTTAGCATTGACTTTGTTATATCAAAGATTACATACCGAGTGATAATATTATTGTTACTTTAAATCAACGTTTTTAGACTCCTCATAGAACTGTCTAATATCAAACAAAAATATATTTTAATATCTAGACGGATCTATATGTGATACATACAGAATGACGTCATTGGTTTTATTTAAAGGATGTTAATAACAAGGATACTGGGGACTGTAAAGATTTTATAACTTGTATAATTCTTAGATACTGTCTCATGTTTTGAGGTGATCAGTTCTTTGATGTTGTTTATTTATGTGAACACATTTTTAACATAATGTTCTAAAGTATTAAGATCCTTTGACTTATGTTATTAACTCAGCTACATGTGAGCTGATATTGACTGGACAGCGGGAAACTTTACTAAACGTCCAACGATTTATTGATTTATATGATAGAAATTAATGTTGTTACAACTGTTTACTCTCCTATCACACTTTATGTTATTACTACTGTTTACACTCCTATCACGCATTATGTTATTACAACTGTTTACTCTCCTATCACACTTTATGTTATTACAACTGTTTACTCTCCTATCACAATTTATGTTATTACAACTGTTTACTCTCCTATCACAATTTATGTTATTACAACTGTTTACTCTCCTATCACAATTTATGTTGTTACAACTGTTTACTCTCCTATCACAATTTATGTTATTACAACTGTTTATATATAAATTCTTTTGTAATACTTAGCAATACTTTCATTTCCTTTTGACAACTTTATTACTAACTTTATAACTAACTTTATAACTAACTTCATAACTAACTTTATAACTAACTTTATAAATAACTTTATAGCTAACTTTATAACTAACTTTATAATTAACTTTATAACTAACTTAATAACTAACTTTATAACTAACTTTATAACTAACTTTATAGCTAACTTTATAACTAACTTTATACTTTATAACTAACTTTATAACTAACTTTATAAGTAACTTTATAACTAACTTTATAGCTAACTTTATAACTAACTTTATACTTTATAACTAACTTTATAACTAACTTTATAACTAACTTTATAGCTAACTTTATAACTAACTTTATACTTTATTACTATCTTTATAACTAACTTTATAACTAACTTTATAACTAAGCAGCCAGTTTGCTGTGTAACACAATGGATGTTAGTGAAATTATTTTTACATTCTCCCATGAAGAGTATAGTGAGATGGGGTAGTATTGTAATCATACAAATAGGACGGATGTTTTATATCTTTCTAAGTAAAACAAGATTCATGTTTTGTAATCTTTTCTCTGGGCATGTGTCAATGACAAGACCCGACAAAATTGCCAAGGATAAAACCAAACTGTGGTACCACACTATATAAGTTCTGAAATAATAATTATTATTATCATTATATTTAATAGTTAACAACCTGCTGGTAAGATGTCGGTCTAAAACTACTGTAAGAGTTGAAATGGAGTCACGTGACATGCGCAATCATCTCTCGAACAGAGAGTCATGGGTTCGAATCTCTGAGATGATGTTCATTTGTGGTATCACCAGCAGACATTAACCAACTTAAGACGTAAGTAACTGACCTTAACTTTATGATTGTAATAAATGACTGGATCTCAAATTTATATGTGAAAATGATGAGAATATTATCATACACGAGAAAAGAAACGTGTTTTGTTTCCATCTGTACTAGGAATGACGTAAATCAGTGACGTAGCCAGTGTGTGTTTACTTCGTGTCGTTAGATTATGGTGTAGTCCTTACCTCTCTTGTGTCGTTAGATTATGGTGTAGTCCTCACCTCCCTTGTGTCGTTAGATTATGGTGTAGTCCTTACCTCCCTTGTGTCGTTAGATTATGGTGTAGTCCTTACCTCCCTTGTGTCGTTAGATTATGGTGTAGTCCTCACCTTCCTTGTGTCGTTAGATTATAGTGTAGTCCTTACCTCCCTTGTGTCGTTAGATTATGGTGTAGTCCTTACCTCCCTTGTGTCGTTAGATTTTGGTGCAGTCATTACCTCCCTTGTGTCGTTAGATTATGATGCAGTCCTTACCTCCCTTGTGTCGTTAGATTATGGTGTAGTTGTTACCTCCCTTGTGTCGTTAGATTATGGTGTAGTCCTTACCTCCCTCACCCGATTCTAACCATTAATTTCTTCTAGTAAAAAAAAGTCCACAGTTGAAATGACAAAATATAAATATTCATAAATAACAATTTTGAACACATGTCATTTACAACGAATTGTATATGCCAATTTACTTTATATTTTTTTTATGATATGTTAATTAGGGGGGACGGCAGCAAGTGTACATAGCTGACGTACATAGACTCTTAGATAAAAGGACAGTTAATACAAGAACGTAGAAAGCAATAAGTAACGTAACAAATAATAAATAATAGTACAGATCATTTGTCTGTAATGTCCACGGATCGATACCTGTCGTTCTACTTTGACCTCCCCTGTGTTCAGAAGTCCTGCCTCTAAAATTGGAATGTTTCACAATGGTCTTGAGCATTTTTATGAGAGATGGAAATACCTTAGTCTTTAAACTTATCATACAATTATAATTAAATATTTAGACAGTTGTGTAGGCAAAATCAAATAAATAATTGTATTATCCTAAGGTTAAAATATTCATAAAATGTATCAAATTACACTATGCTACATGAACTTCGTTTAGCTAAGTCCCTTACAAGGTAACGAGAAAACTAGCAATTCATTGACACAGTCAGTATTCCTTGCTATGGGGATCGAAGTTATATGGCAAGCCACATAGATATAATACTGCACCTAATATTACTATATCCACCGCGCGTTAGAGAAGTAGATATCAAACATAAGACAATAAATAATTTAAAATAAAAGTTTTCATAATCGCAAATATTTACGATATTTAAAATATACTTTTTTTCCTCAAATTAAATATTTCTAAAGGTATAATTTTTTGTTACATAATACAATAGATTTACATAACACAAATTTAAAAAAAAAAATTATAGACATATTATGAACAAATTAACAAAAATTAAAGATAACGATAAGTTTAGTTCTTCTCATTTATTTTTCAAACAAAGTTGTTTTATGTACAGCGTCATATTAAAAAGATCAATTGTGGCGCTTTTTTGTGCACGCTAACAGGAAATAAAATGTTAGTGCGTGTCAGATATGACAATACATAAAAAATTTAAAGAAAAATTATTTTCCCGTATTTTTTAGTAACGAAAAATAATTTTCGTTTTTGCATGCTTATAATTTTTAAATTGTCTTTTTTTAAATAATAATACCGGAAAAAGAAACGTTTTCATTTACTGATTAATTTCTTGTTTAATCGATAAATTTCTTAAAAATAGTACAGCATTTTAACGATTAATCTTTCTAGTATTTGCACACTATTGAAAGTATAATAACCTTGTTAGCAACGCATTTCAAAGAAAGTCTTCTTACTAAATATTTTTTAGTGGAAATTGAGACATTTTGTAGAATTTATAAACTCGGGTAGAATTTTTAAAAATTCACTTTTACTATTCCTTTTGCCCAATTTTTAAATTGAGAATTTTATGATTAGTTTAAACACTAAACTACTTTATAACAATGGTCAAAGCCATACTAAAAAAATTTTAAAATGCAGACTGAGTGAAAGTGTTCGTATACACATCTCAATAACAGAGACTGAGCTAAAATGTTTGTATATACATCTCAATAACAGAGACTGAGCTCAAATGTTTTTATACACATCTCAATAACAGAGACTGAGCTAAAATGTTTTTATACACATCTCAATAACAGAGACTGAGCTAAAATGTTTTTATACACATCTCAATAACAGAATTTGAGCTCAAATATTTTTGAACACATCTCAATAACAGAGACTGAGCTAAAATGTTTTTATACACATCTCAATAACAGAGACTGAGCTAAAATGTTTTTATACACATCTTAATAACAGAGACTGAGCTAAAATGTTTTTATACACATCTCAATAACAGAAACTGGGCTAAAATGTTTTATGAGCTAAAAACTGGAGACTGTGAAATTTATATACCAACTGTAACAGTTTGTTAAGGTGTGGTGATTAAGGTCTTGCGTTGTTTATTTGTGTAAGTACATTGTGTACAATGTTTCTGTTGTATTTCTATACGTTGTATGATTTGATTCTGTCACATATCAATGACCAGAACTGCTGGGAGAAGGATGTATTTAATATGTATTCAGTATTTAAAAAGCAGGATAGAGATAACATAAATATAATATTTAATATTGCTTCAAGAATGTCCTACATAAAAAATATAATTCTTTATTTTTAACGATGTTCTAACTAACTTTGATATAAAGGTCTTCTAAATATGATTTCTCTTATAAATCAGAAAGCCGTTATTCGAGCTGCCTGCCTGCCAACAAGACATGAGTGGGTTAATATCACGAGACACAGCAATTCTATGACTAGACATGAATGGGTTAATATCACGAGACACAACAATTCTATGACTAGACATGAGAGGGTTAATATCACGAGACACAACAATTCTATGTCTAGACATGAGTGGGTTAATATCACGAGACACAACAATTCTATGACCAGACATGAATGGGTTAATATCACGAGACACAACAATTATATGACTAGATATGAGTGTGTTAATATCACGAGACACAACAATTCTATGACTAGACATGAGTGGGTTAATATCACGAGACACAACAATTCTATAACTAGACATGAGAGGGTTAATATCACGAGACACAACAATTCTATAACTAGACATGAGTGGGTTAATATCACGAGACACAAGAATTCTATGACCAGACATGAGTTGGTTAATATCACGAGAATCAACAATTCTATAACTACACATGAGTGGGTTAATATCACGAGACACAACAATTCTATAACTAGACATGAGTGGGTTAATATCACGAGACACAACAATTATATGACTAGACATGAGTGGGTTAATATCACGAGACACAACAATTCTATGACAAGACATGAGTGGGTTAATATCACGTGACACAACAATTCTATGACTAGACATGAGTGGGTTAATATCACGAGACACAACAATTCTAAAACTAGACATGAGTGGGTAAATATCACGAGACACAACAATTCTAAAACTAGACATGAGTGGGTTAATATCACGAGACACAACAATTCTAAAACTAGACATGAGTGGGTTAATATCACGAGACACAACAATTCTAAAACTAGACATGAGTGTGTTAATATCACGAGACACAACAATTCTATGACTAGACATGAGTGGGTTAATATCACGAGACACAACAATTCTATAATTAGACATGAGAGGGTTAATATCACGAGACACAACAATTCTATAACTAGACATGAGTGGGTTAATATCACGAGACACAGGAATTCTATGACCAGACATGAGTTGGTTAATATCACGAGACACAACAATTCTAAAACTAGACATGAGTGGGTTAATATCACGAGACACAACAATTCTAT
>MUZC01002014.1:10659-32674 GCA_002072015.1 Radix auricularia | reverse complement strand
TCTAAAATATAAACTTAAAATCATCTAAAATATAAACTTATAATAATCTAAAATATAAACTTAAAATCAATAATCAACATGAAAAAAAATTAGGCTGGCACTGAGACTTGAGAATATTTCACTGAATTCTCCCGTGGGACGTGGTGGTCGAGAGGTAGCGCTCTCGACTGTCATACCGATGGTCACGGGTTCGAATCCACACGAAGGTGAGGATTTGTTCTCGCGGCCTGAGGAGTCCCCGAGTCACCCAGCTCCGAATGGGTACCTAACTAGACAATAGTTAGGCGGCTGGGGTAATGCGTGGAACCCCTATAGCCGTGGCCTGTGACCGCTGCATCACTTACCAACAGATCATCTCTCATGGTCTGTGGACGCAATTATCTTCTGCATAGAAGGAGCGTCTGTATATCTAAGATAACGCCTCCCTTTGTATTTGCAAACTAACACTGCTGAGCACTATTACCTGAGTATGATCAATGCAATCAGAGTATCTGTCTGATTCAAATTGTGTCATTTAAAGTGAAGACGTCACGTTGGTATTATTAAATTTGTAAGACTATTTGGTATGTTGACGATATGTTTTCATTGTGATAATTCCAGTTTCATCTATGATTCATCTACTTCCATTAAGTAGAGCTGATGTATAATAATTAGACTAGAATAGAAGAAAGTGGCAGCCATTAAAATTATGATCAGCTTCAAAGTCAAGTCACATGATTTTTGTTTACCTTTTTAAAATATCCACTCGCTAGTAAAAGAGTGCATTCTGATTGATAGAGCCACGAATGTATCGAGCAATGATTGAATGTGCAGTCCAACTCTTATGTCATGTCCTACCTTATATTGATGTTTAAATTGTGTCTTTGATTTTTTTGCCTCATTTATTTTAATAATATTTAGAGAATAAATACAAAGTAATCAGAACTCTATAATATTTTTTTCTTCGTTATTTATGCTATTCTAATTTACAAATATAATGCAAGTATATAGTGAATTACTTTGCTTAAATAATAAAATAAATTTCAAAGAACAGAAACATCAATTTTTAATAAAGTGCACTTTATAATTACATTAAATTTGCATTTAAGCTTGATTTTCCGTAAATTGCGCAGTACTAACAGATTTTACTGACTATTAAATAATAAATACATAACTTGATAAAACAGAATGGGTAAATAGATTATTAGGTCTAATATATTTAACAAAAGAAAAGTGTGTAAACTTATTAGGAAAACTTCAGTGAGAGAAATTAGTTATGCACGTTATGAAACTCAATTGTCGCGGATTGGTGGTCACTGCTTCGTATCCATGTGAAGGCAACGATTTTTTCCGGTTGCTACTATGTTTCTGAGTCCACCCATTTCTGAAAACTAGTTAGTGGAATAAACGCGGCAAGGTACTGCGTCGAGACACAATTCTTATTGCTTAACGTTTTAATATTTACTAAGGCGTTAGCTAGTTTAAAATAACATAAAGAATACAAAAATAAATAATCCCATTTTCAGTCTGTGTCGGTCTCTTGGGCAGGGTTAGAGCGTTCACAATGCTATTTAGCCACCAATATATAGCAATGGTTTTTGTGGCTAGCACAATGTCCCTGATACCATGCCAGAATCGAGGCTCGAACTTGTTTGCCCCTGGTACCATGCTAGTATCGATTCTCGAACTTGTAAGCCTGTGGTACCAGGACAGTATGGAGGCTTGAACTCGTGACTACTCGGCAGTCCAGCGCGCTACTATTTTGTCCATCGCATCATACCTTTGTATTAAATGTCCATTGATCCTGTTAAATAAGGTAAACAATCTACATCAACTTTTGCTGTAAATATATTAAAACTTGTATAGACAAGAATCTAATGACATTTAGTAGTTTAATTCAAATCAAATTTATTGAATTTAAAAAAAAAGAAAGAAAAAAAAAGAAATGTTGATATAGTCCTTATGAACATACATTTTCTCATGGGCGAAAAAACCAAAGGCGCCATTAAGGGGTTGGAATATGCAAACAGCATCGGGTAACACCATCAAAAGATGTGTCACTACAATCTTTAATGATCTTTTTTCTTTCGCATAACACTAACAAAATTGGATTATATCTATGGAGTACATCGTGCTTGGTAACGATATGAGCTACCGCACTAGGTGAAACCCACCTTAGTAACCTCTCTAATATTCTGACCGTTTCTTGTTGACATCGTTTAATTTAGTTAATATTGATACTATGTTAGAATAAAAATAATACTAATAATAATAATAGTAATAATAATAATAATAGGTTTAAAAATATTTTTTTTGTTTAAAAAAAGATTTTAACCATCGATACAAGTCTTTAAATTAGTATCATAATAGTAAAAAAAAAATCTCTTTATTTTAATTATACATATAGATTTACTAAGAAATCACTGACAAACCACTTTATTGTAGCTATTTCTTCTCAAATAAATTAAAGTAACACATTTTCACCGCCTTGTTAATTTTTAGTTGATTCCCTTAAAGTTTAAGTGAGGAATTCCAAAAAGATCTGATATGACTGACACAGTTAGCAAGCGTCGCTTGATTAGACGGCACGCAACTAAAATAGTATTTCGTTAATCAATATTTTTTTAGTAAAAAAAACAACAAAACTCAATAGCATATTATTAAGAGTTATAACCAAGTGCTTCTAAAACTTATGAGAATTGTTGGCTAGACGCAATAATTTGGCAATTGCCCCAGGAACTGGTGCATTCCTTAGGTAGCAGCACGGGCCCCGCATTTTGATCAATTATTTGTTTAAAATCTAGTCGTCAACGATATTTATTGTAATTACCTTAGGAACTAAGTCAAATTAAATTATGTTGATACTATTTTTTAATTAGTTTCCAATAGTCTTGATCATTATAAATTCAAACACAGCATAAAATAGAGACAATGTTAAGCTTTTTTGGATTTAGCGTTAACGACACGGGCCGAATATTTATTGCATGTTTAAGTAATTTTATCCCTAATTAAAGGGATCGAGTTCAGTGGCATGCCACTTAAATAATATATGCCTTCAAAAAATTGGAAACAGAGGACATGCATTGATAAAGTTAAACATACATATAAGCTAACCTCTTTATGTTAATTTTAAAGTTTACGTATGAAAAAAATGTAATAGTTAAATTGTGCTATTTATTTAAAGTCGTTTGGTGTAAACTACATTTAAATTTACTTAAAAAATACTCTTTACAAAAAAATAAACTAACACAAGTTTATATTAATGTCTCAAGGTATTTTAGATACAATTAAAAATTAATTTTAAAAAATACAATTCTTACTTTCTAAATCTAATTTTCTCAAGAGCAACATAATTTAAACATATTTTGAATCGGAGCTTTTTGGTGCAACGATTACAAGCAAAACACAAAAATGCGCATCAGAAGTTGCGATAAAATTCAATTTTAAAATAATGTGTTTTTTCTCACTGACAAATTGCAGACAACATTTCTACACAAATTTAGTTTAAAATATTGCTCTTGAATTAGATCTATGAATATTTGAAATAACAACACGTATTCAGTGAAAATGTAAGCTGCAATCAAATATTAAACTAGTAACAGGCATAAAAACATTTGAGATAGAGTCAGAATTGTTATTACTTATAACAAAAACTTTATCATGCTGTTATTTTGTCTCTTGGGGAAACTCATGTTTAAATGACAGATTTATCGTCATATAAGACTTTTTCTAATACCAACTATTATTACCATTGGACGTTTAAAAAAAGTATTTCTTCAAACCGAATTAACCAATGATATTTCCTAAATGCTTAGGGGGGGGGGGGTGCTGTAATATGTGGTATATTGCGCATAAAACTAATGTTAATTTAAAGAAATACCTTGACTAACCAAAAATTTTGCATTAAATATCTGTTGTGTAAAAAATATAAAATTTATTTCAACAGATATCGATAACATTTATTACACAATCCCTTGCTCGTTAGTGGTGATTAAATGAATTTTGTCAACTCTACTTCACTTGTCCCATAGTCAGCCATGGATTGAAAAGAGAGTGTACTTTTTATTTGAGTCTTTTAGTGTCTTGTAATTATAAATTATATCAGTTAAGAAACGATACATTGTGTAGTGTTGTCTCTATTGTAAAAGAAATCAGATAAGAATATTTAACTAATATTTCCATTCACATAGTTTTAGAGAAAAGTAATAATGCCTACTGATTTATTGCTATATTTTAGTTTGTGTATACATTCTTTAGACTTTTAATAACATTAATTTTAATAAACTAAATATTTGTTTGATATTAAATCTGTGTTTATTTAACAAAAAGAAATAACAATAATAATGTAAATACACACAAACAAATTCTTTTAGCAGCTGCCAAAGCCTTGCTGTCCCACAGATAATATGACGGTTAGGTGAGCCAATAACGGGGCTATTAAGGAGCTGGACCCAAATAAACGATCAACAAGATGTAGACTTTAAAAACAAAAACAAAGAACAAACAGAAAACTTCATGTATCTTGGCCGTGTTGTCAATATGTCTGGAGGAAGAGATGAAGACACGATGCGACGAATAAACCTAAGACAACGAGCATTTTTACACCTAAAACCAGTTTGTAGATAATACTAAATCTCTTTTAATCTAAAATAAGAATTTGTAAATACAACATATAAGAAGTCATGTTGTTTGGATAAGAAACAAAAAAAATACAATTAACAGTAAAAAGAAATGTAAAAAAAATCAAAGTAAAGTACCAAATAAGATGTGGTGATATATTGAGTTGGATGATGTACAGACAATAGGAAAAATCTGGAAACTAATAGGATATTGAGAAGAGACATTTTCGTAATCTTGAAAAGTTCTGTCATTGCTACAATCATAAATTAGAAAAATGACGTCATATTCTGTAGCAGTGCTATATCCTCTAAACAACATGTTCAATTTTCCCGGCGCCTGGCTATGTCAGTTTGATACGTTACTTCCTACCTGGTTCAGATCTTCAGGGTCACAGTGCCCGAACATTCCAGCAGTTGATAAGGCAAGCCTTTGTCTTTTTATCAATGTAATATTTATACATATTTGTTCTAAATATCTTACTAGCAAACATACAATGCACGTATATTTTTATTTACTTGGCTTAATAAATAACACACCTTTAAAAGAACAGGGACATATCATTTTAATAGTAATACATTGTAATAACACTTTAAATGTGCATTAAAATGGTTTTCCCGTAAAATTCGAGACACAAAGAACTTTTACTGATTATGACATAAATATACGCTTTTGTAACAATTTAATGGAGATACACATATAACGGCAGTGTTTCCTTTTGAGAAAGCCAAACTATTTTATCAAAGTTGCTTGACACTTTACTTCGTTCCCTATAATAAGGGATACAATACAACTGAATTGTTTATAATTAGTTCCATTCTTATAACTAGTGTCGCTGTACATTGTTATGGTAAAATTAGATTTTAAAAATATGATACGGAGAGTTTCATTAACTGTACTTGGTAAATATCTATACTAATAAAAGGTAAATAGTTTAACATTCTAAACTCAAAAAAAAAAAAAAAGTTTACGTCCAAAAAGTGATTAGAAAACCAGAATCGATAAAGATGCAATTACATTGTTAGTTCTTATGACTTGTAAAAATATACTCCCAAAACACTGACGTAAACAAAATAATATTTACATCAAGCTGTATTTAGTATCCAAGACCTTGGTCTATTCTATTATTTTTATTAATGTTTTAGGAAATTTTATTCACTCGACCGATTAGAAAGTTTGTTTGTCTATAGTAAGCCCACCACCACTTTATGTATATATAAATACGTCTATGGATAATTGTACAACTATGCAAATAGCAAATTAAATAATTCAATTTATATGTAAGATATGATCATATTGGAACAGTTCAATGGTTCACATGGACTTTAGAAAGCTAAAAAAAAAAAAATACTTGTACTAATACAAAAGTAATAAGCTCCAAGTGTTTTTGAAATGACAATAATTTTTCCACCCTTACAGAAAAACACGTATATTGTCTTTTTCCAAAGTTTTTAGCTTCATACAAGCGAGCCAAACACATTCTTATGCTAATTAATGTTGTTTTATGGCAGTGCGCTCGACAGGCATACATTTGGTCACGGGTTCAAATCCAGGCAAAGTCAATGATTTGTTCCCCGGACCAAGGACATCCTTAAGTCACCCAGCGTCAAATGGGTACCTAACACTAGTTAGGTGGCTGGATAATGTCATTAAGTCACCCAGCTTCTAATCGGTACCTAACACTAGTTAGGTGGCTGGATAATGTCCTTGTGTCACTTAGCTTCTAATGGGTACCTAACACTAGTTAGGCAGCTAGATAATGTCCTTAAGTCACTCAGCTTCTAATGGGTACCTAACACTAGTTAGGCGGCTGGATAATGTCCTTGAGTCACCCAGCTTCTAATCGGTACCTAACACTAGTTAGGTGGCTGGATAATGTCCTTGTGTCACTTAGCTTCTAATGGGTACCTAACACTAGTTAGGCGGCTAGATAATGTCCTTGAGTCACCAAGCTACTAATGGGTACCTAACACTAGTTAGGTGGCTGGATAATGTCCTTGAGTCACCCAGCGCCTAATCGGTACCTAACACTAGTTAGGTGGCTGGATAATGTCCTTGAGTCACCCAGCTTCTAATGGGTACCTAACACTAGTTAGGTGGCTAGATAATGCCCTTGAGTCACCCAGCTTCTAAAGGATACCTAACACTAGTTAGGTGGCTGGATAATGTCCTTGTGTCACTTAGCTTCTAATGGGTACCTAACACTAGTTAGGCGGCTAGATAATGTCCTTGAGTCACCAAGCTTCTAATGGGTACCTAACACTAGTTAGGTGGCTGGATAATGTCCTTGAGTCACCCAGCTCCTAATCGGTATCTAACACTAGTTAGGTGGCTGGATAATGTCCTTGAGTCACCCAGCTTCTAATGGGTACCTAACACTAGTTAGGTTGCTAGATAATGCCCTTGAGTCACCCTGCTTCAAATGGGTACCTAACACTAGTTAGGTGGCTGGATAATGTCCTTGAGTCACCCAGCTTCTAATTGGTACCTAACACTGGTTAGGTGGCTGGATAATGTCCTTGAGTCACCCAGCTTCTAAAGGGTACCTAACACTAGTTAGGTGGCTGGATAATGTCCTTGAGTCACCCAGCTTCTAATGGGTACCTAACACTGGTTAGATGGCTGGAAAATGTATTTGAGTCACCCAGCTTCGAATGGGTACGCAACACTAGTTAGGTGGCTGGATAATGCGTGGAACACTCCTAGAAGTGTCCTGTGAAAACTGCATCACTTACCAACAGATCAGCCGTCATGGTCTGTGGACGACATTATTTTCTGATTATGTGTCAAGAATTGGTTGTATATATACATCACATCACCAAATAGTTTGGTAAGTTAGGCTATTCTTAATTTGGTTGTATATTTACATCACATCACAAAATAGTTTGGTATGTAAGGCTACCCTTAAATTGGTTGTATATATACATCACATCACAAAATAGTTTGGTATGTAAGGTTACCCTTAAATTGGTTGTATATATACATCATATCACAAAAAAATTTGGTATGTAAGGCTACCATTAAATTTATTGTATATATACATCACATCAAAAAAAAGTTTGGTATGTAAGGTGACCCTTAAATTGGTTGTATATATACATCACATCACAAAATAGTTTGGTATGTAAGGCTACCCTTAAATTGGTTGTATATATAAATCACATCACAAGACAGTTTGGTATGTAAGGCTATCCTTAAATTGGTTATATATATATACATCACATCACAAAATAGTTTGGCATGTAATCCCGCCCCATAACTAAATGTTTATATAATATTTTGTTTTAAATGTACGTTCTAGATCAATTTACTGACACAGTTAGCAAGCATCGCTTAATTAGAAGGCACGCCACTAAAATAGTATTTCCTGAATCAGTATTTTTTAAAAGTACGTTAAAGATCAGTAGAGGTTGTCTTATAGTTTAACTGACAGCTGGCAAGCATCGCTTCATTAGCCAGCATGCCACTAAAATTGTATTTCTTTAATCGATCTTATTTTTTAGACCAGCAGCAATAATTTGGCCATTGCCCCAGGAACTGGTGCATTTTTTAGGTAGCAACACTCGTCCCGCATGGCCTACATCCCAAAAACCTTTTACATGAATTTAATTAGTTTTATGTCACATGTCATCCAACATTTTAGAATAGAATAATCGCTTGTCTTTTACTTGTCTTCAGAGATTTTTATGATCGTAGTCAGTAACTAGTTTACTTTTACAAAGCTATGTTCTTTATCGTTAAGTGCTGATACTATGAATTCATTGATAAAACTTTCGCATTACATTAAAATATGTCAGATGTTAGATACATTTTGATCAATTATTTGTTTTAAAAAAAATAATCGTCAAATATTTTTTATTATAATTAACTTAGAAACTAAGTCAAATTAAATTATGTTGATAATATTTTTTTTGTTACCAATAATGTTGATCATTATAAATTTAAATATAGCTGTAACAGGATGACCGATTCTGACACCCATGTAACAGGCCGAGGTCCCCGTTTTCTCACTTTCTCGTGATTGACCTCATTTTGCGTTTCTTTGTGGGCTTATTTAACAGTCTCCGCTCTCACACATTAATTCACTTGAATAATCAAGTCTAGGAAATATGTTCTTTAATAGTTCAATAACAAATATGTACACTTATTTTACAATATACATCAATGTTCATTTGCCTCCAATAGCTTCATCTCTGTCTCTCAACTTCTCAACTTCTAACTGCCGCTCTAGTCATGTCCTCGTGTTCTCTTTCTGTGTCTTCTCGTGACCACACACACGTGATTTTTTCACTGGCCTCCTTTTGATCCTGACACACCACTTTTCTCACGTGACAATAGCATAAAATAGAGACACGGTTATGGTTTTTTGGATTTAGTGTTAACCACATGAGCCGAATATTTATTGCATGTTTAAGTTATTTTATCCCTAATTAAAGGGAACGACTTCAGTGGCATACCACTTAAATAATATATGCCTGGTAAGAAAACAAAGTTGCAAAGATATATGTTGATACAGTTAAACATACATATAAGCTAAACCTCTTTATGCTTTTTTTAAAGTTTACGTATGTATAAAAAATGTAATAGTTAAATTGTGTTATTTAATTAAGATTGTTTGGTGTAAACTGCATTTAAATTTACTTTAAAAAATACTCTTTAAAAAAATTCAACTAAAGCAAGTTTATATTAATGTCTCACAGCATTTTAGATAAAATTAAAAATGACTTAAAAGAAATGAAATTCTTACTTTCTAACCCTAATTTTCTAAAGAGTAACATATTTTTAACATATTTTAAATCGGAGCTTTTTGGTGCAGCGATTACGAACAATACACAAAATGCGCATCAGAAGTTGCGATGAAATTCAATTTTGAGATAATGTGTTTTTTCTCACTGACAAATTGCAGACACAATTTCTACACAAATTAAGTTTAAAATATTGCTGTTGAACTATGAATATTTATATACAAATTACATTTCCCGTAAACTCAGCACCAAGAAAATCAGTTAGATCTACTGACTTATTACATTAAAAATATATTTGATATACCAAACTAGTAGCATAAATATTTTTAAATACCTCTCTCTTACACAGACATATTTGTAAGCTTAAAATTTTCAAAATTAATGAGAATAATAAGAATTTTTGTATTACTTAAATAATTATTTTAACTACTTATCTTCATATAATTAATGTGACACAACTCTCTAAATCCGTGTGCCCTATTTATCTTCACTCACATAATGGGACACAACTTTCTAAGTCTGTTTACCCTATTTAGATTCCGTCCCAAAATAAGGAATTTTTAATGAGATATTTCTACGAATAATTTTCAATAGACATATAAAAGACTGTATTGATCCTCTACCAACTGAATAAGAAAATATAAAAAGTGTTTTTACAAAATGGTTTTCTTTGTAGTGGACATTCTGTTTACTCATAAAAACCTGAATGATGTTTGTAACTGTGTAGGTGACATTATGTTAATTTACATCAACTTGACTGTTGTGTGTAACTGTGTAGGTGACATTCTGTTTAGTTGTAACAACTGAATGTTGTGTGTGGCTGTGTAGATGACAGTCTGCTTACTTGTAACAATCTGACTGTTGTTTACTGAAATCGTTACGTCACATCATGATAAAAAAATATATACCTTAAATTAGTTTATAAATATAAATTTGCTTTTTGTCAATAATATACCGAGATGACAATATTGTCTTTTAAACTGTTTAATAAATGATTCTAAAGTTTCAAAAAAAAATTATTTTTTCTTGTTTTCATTGTAGAATTTTTTCTGCAACAAGTTAAATTTGTATCATATTAAATATGTTCACAATCATAGTCGTGTGTGGGCAACTACAAAAACACACGGAGCTAATATAAAAACAAAGTGTGCTTTCAGTTTCAGTAATAACTATGTCTTATAAATGACAATAGCATCATTTTTAAGGACTTTTTAAAGTTCATTAGTAGATTTTTACATAACAGCTCAGAAAATGACCACATGTGTCTAGTATTTAAATATGTCATATAAGATAATATTAAAGGCCATCAAAGTTTACTTGGTTTATTTCGCTCATATAAAATAGGGAATATCCGTCGGTAAACTTCCATGGACTTGAATGTAAGAAATAGAATTTGAAGGCAGTTTGTGGAAGCTTATTTTCATAACAGTTATTGAGATATCGTTATGTGACACATTCTCCAATAGCCTTGGCCAGTGAACAATGTGGCACAAAACAGAATCGGAGATATAATTAGATTGTACGGATCAATACATTGATGTATAAAGACAGCGTCTGTTTCTTTTAAAAAATATTTTAATAATCTTTTACTTTTTTAATGTATTTAGTTAACGAAAAAAAGAATTTTCCAAAATAATTTCTTAATTCCTAGCAACATCAATGAATTAAAACCAAGTTTTGCTAATTAGTGTTTTAAATAATAGCATAAAGTTAAATGAGTGTACATAATATGTTAACAAATTTCACCGAAAGATAAAAGTTAACAAATAATTTTTATATATTCAATCGATTAGCGCACGTTTGAAATGATAATATAACTAGACAAAAATTTGACACAGCTCACATCCTGTTTTTTTTATACACACACACACACGCACATGCAGAAGCAGACGCAGACGGAGATGTACAAGCACACGCACATACACTCGAACACGCACGCACGCACACCCACACTCGACGCAAACACACATTTACACAAAAACACACAACACAGGAACATAAATATGTATGATGTTTTTTACTTTTACATTATTTGCTTTTTTTTCTTGCAGCGACGATTAAAATTTTTTCTTTGTTTAAGAGCCATTTTTTTTAAGACTCCTAGAAAATAAGAACGAATTTAGCAACATTCTAAAAAAAAAATTGTCTTTAGTTGCTATTCAAATATAAAAATGCAATACAAGTATATTTTGAAACTAGATTGTGCCGGGGTGCCGTGGCGCCTGCGGCGCCCCCCTTTTTTTAGGGCGCCAACCTTTTTCAAAAGCCCAACTAACTTGCCCTTTTTTGATAACCACGAAATAATAAACTTTCTGAAATTTACGCAAAGTACTTAATAATAGGGGTTGTATTTTGCGCACCGATGCACACCAAACAATGACGTCATCATATTGAATTTTTTTACAGCGCTAACCAACACACGATTTTTCAACTAAACTAACAGCTGTAGACTATCGTACATCGCTCCTCAGCGTTCCAGATCCAGTAAGTGAGTGACTTGGACTATTATATTATTTATTCTTGGCTAAAAACACAGTTTTAGATAAAATGACAAGACATTATATTAAAGAACATTGTATTAACATATTAAATACGCATTAAATCGGGATTTTCCGTAAATTCGGCACAACAAAGAACTATTACAGACATGTTACAATAACAAAATATATTTCGAGCTAGTTGGGAAAATTGTTTATTATTGAATTACTATTTGTTTACAAACAGAAATTTGTGAAATTATAATTTACCCATCAATGAGATTAATTACTATGTTTTTATTGCTTAAAAAATTGTTTGAATGAAACCTAGAATAGTATATGCACACATACATTCTCAAGAACAATGTATCAATAAATATTAATAATAAAAAATCGTGAAAACTATTATAACCATACGTTTTCTCTTAGCATATGCCCTTTTGTAACAATTTTTAGACACCCTTGGTATGGTTTGATGCAATAAACTCAAAGAACTAACCATTTTATCAAAGTGGCATGCCACTTGACTTCGCTCCCTATAAAAAGGGAGACATAATAAATCAGTAGATAAACCTTGTATCAACATATTATAATAATAATAATAAAATGATAATTTATATAGCGCCATATCCCAGCAAGGAGCCAGGCTCACAGCGCTTTACGTGGAAACAACAATACATATATAAATAAAAAGAAACATTCATTGCATATTAACTACATAAATGACAATACGGTATACTCAATACATCAGCTACGTTAATCATTTAAATAAATGTGGTTTTATTATTTTTGAAAATAAATTTTAAAATGATGTGTCTTAAGTGCAGTCTTGAATGACTTAGCAGTTGAAATGCTACGGATGTGTAATGGAAGAGAATTCCATTGATTGTCTGCACAAAATGAGAATGACTATAGCAAAAGTAATTTTAGATATAAGACAGTATAATTACATTTTTTTTAAAAATTTGTTTTAGCTGTTAGTTTTAAATTAAATGTATATACAAAGACCTTACAAAAATGTATATACTTGAACCTTACAAAATATTTTACACTAAGACCTTACAAAAATGTATGTACTTAGACAATACAAAAATGCAGATACTTAGACCTTACAAAAATTTATATATTAAGGTCATACAAAAATGCACATGATAAAACACTACATTGTCATGAACACATAGTGTCATTTAAAAAAAAAATTATTTGTTGGTGTGTGTGTGCAGTGGCGTCGCTTGTGGGTTCGGAGGGGGTGGGACGCCCCGGGTGACACCATCAAGGGGTTGACACCAGAGCATAAAATTCTATAAATTCCCGGTATTTGGCACTGGAAAACATGGAGGGGTTCAATGGATTAAATCATGAGGGGGTGACACCCTGAGCTACCACCCCAGTCGACACCACGAGCTACCGCCCCGGGTGACACCATGAGCTACTGCCCCGGGTGACACCATGAGCTACTGCCCCGGGTGACACCATGAGCTACATCTCCAGGTGACACCATGAGCTACAGCCCCAGGTGACACCATGAGCTACTGCCCCGGGTGACACCATGAGCTACTGCCCCGGGTGACACCATGAGCTACTGCCCCGGGTGACACCATGAGCTACTGTCCCGGGTGACACCATGAGCTACTGTCCCGGATGACACCATGAGCTACTGCTCCGGGTGACACCATGAGCTACTGCCCCATGTGACACCATGAGCTACCGCCCCGGGTGAAACCATGAGCTACTGCCCCGGGTGACACCATGAGCTACTGTCCCGGGTGACACAATGAGCTACCGCCCCGGATGACACCATGAGCTACTGTCCCGGGTGACACCATGAGCTACTGCCCCGTGTGACACCATGAGCTACTGCCCCGGGTGACACCATGAGCTACTTCCCCGGGTGACACCATGAGCTACTGCCACGGGTGACACCATGAGCTACCGCCCCGGGTGACACCATGAGCTACCGCCCCGGGTGACACCATGAGCTACCGCCCCGGGTGACACCAACACTGGTGACGCCTCTGTGTATGTGTGTATTGTCTATTCTTTTCATATTTTTTTCTCACAAAAAGTGTTTTATGAGATTTTAGATAATATAATTGATTAAACATTAATTTAGAACAACATTAAATATTAGATTTATTGAGATTTTCAGGACATAAGTAATTATGATATATTAGAGTAATGCTAATAAATAATACAAGATACGACCAGCGTAAAAATACGCTGCAGACTTGATCATTAAATTTAGTTCATAAATGCCAATGGAGCTGACAGAACGGACACAAACAGAAGCACGAAGTAAGGAAACAATTGAGTAAACGTAGAGACGTAGGTCTACACAGCGGTTGTTGTTACCTGCCCTTAACCCTTTACTACCATCACTTTCCAACCATATACTGTGATTTGTTGGTGTTACCTGCCCTTAACCCTTTACTACCATCACTTTCCAACCATATACTGTGATTTGTTGGTGTTACCTGCCCTTAACCCATTACTACCATCCCTTGCCAACAATATACTGCAATTTGTTGGTGTTACCTGCCCTTAACCCTTTACTACCATCCCTTGCCAACCATATACTGTGGTTTGTTGGTGTTATCTGAACTTCACCCTTTACTACCATCCCTTGCTAACCATAAAATGTAATTTGTTGTTGTTACCTACCCTTAACACTTTTCTACCATCATTTGCCAACCATATACTGTCATTTGTTGGTGTTACATGCCATTAACCCTTTACTACCACCCCTTGCCAAACATATACTGTGATTTTACGACAAATGGGTTAGTTATTTTCGCCAAAAAAACAACAACAAAAAACAACAAAGGGAGAGAAATAAAAACTTATTTTAATTTCAATTATTCATTCTAATGCTTGAACCCAAGACATATCCACAACTCCACAACGAATCATATTTTATTCTTTGAAAGAACAACGCAAGCGAACCCAAAAATCATTGGTGCCGCCCCCCCCAACACACACACACACACACACATACTTTATACATTTCATCCTAATACACTTGCCCTCTGTGATTTTTTGACTCTAGCGGGGATCATTCGTTATGCTCATTTGAACACCAACTTTGATATTTAGACCTCAGTGTGAATCATTCGTTATGCTCATTAGAACACCAACTTTGATATTTAGACCTTAGTGTGAATCATTCGTTATGCTCATTTGAACACCAATTTTGATATTTAGACCTCAGTGTGAATCATTCGTTATGCTCATTGAGCATGTTTGCTTAAGAATAAAGTATATAAAGATGGCAGATTATTACATTAAAAAAATAAAAAAATAAAATATTATACAAAGCCGTTATAATAATTTTTATAATTGTAATTTAAAGTATTCTCTTGATAATAGTAATACTTTCTACATTCATTAAGAAAATTACAATTTAATTACATAACTATCGATTGTTTAACAGAAGACAATTGACAACATTTGATGTATGATAACACATATACAGTGGCGTAGCGACGGGGGCAGGGGGTGCGAATGCCCACGGGCGCCACGTTAGCGGGGCGCCAAAATGAGTATTAAAACGCATTATTTAATTTCATTTTAATGTAAATTAATGTATCCCAAATACGTTTGCAAGATTGAATATTGGAGCTCCGAAAATATCTTTATTACAAAACAGTATTTTAACATGCTTTAGGCGCTCCCATTGAGCGTTAAGGGGCGCCATTCTACTCATAAATAAATGACACATCCTAATGTAGGATTGCTGATGTGTTGTTTTTTTTTATTTAAAAAACTGTGAGTTGATGGTAGTGAGCAGTAAGAGACCAATACGATTCTTTTAATAGAGCTACCAGAGACGACACTAAAGGCAACCAAAATTACCAAGACAAGAAAAAGGAGTGGCCTAAAGCAGTGGTTCTCACCCTGTGGTCCACGGGCCATTAGTGGTCCGCGAAGATTTGCCAGGTGGTCCGTGAGAGAAGCATGAAATTTACGCACTGTAGGATTAATCGAGAAAGACTAGGAAGTAAATGAATTAACGCAGACTTAAACATATTTATGATCAGGCCATAATGGTTTTTAATTTTATCAAGCTTGTCAATTAAAATCTCGTCTCTTTGATTTCTTATGCTCGAATATGAATCTTGAACGTTAACAGTTACTAATGTATACTGAAGTTCGCTTGTTATCTGACTGTTTTAATTACGCGATGACGTAATATATTTTCATGCAGAAATAACTAAAAGCTTGTTGATAGTTGAACCATGGCTAATGGGTTGTTGCTCTGGCTTACTTGGCTGGAATTTTTGAAAAGATCAATAAACTTAATTCCACTCGGCAAGGAAAGCAGATAAATTATATGACTCTTAGTGACAGAATGTCTGCTATCACGAAAAGTTTGATCTTTGAAAAAAAAATTATTTCAAGGTAACTTTGAGATGTTTGATACATTGTACGAAATCACCGAAAAACCAGAAAATGCAGAAATAATTTTTAGTAGTGGCCCGTAGTTAAGGCATATATTTTTCAAGTGGTCCTGGAATCTCAAAAGGTTGAAAACCACTGGCTAACAGAATGGTTAATAGGCGTCCCTTTGCTGCATGTTGTGACACTTTAAAAAGATAAATCGTACTTCCCCAATTCTCATGTGGAGTGAGTAAAATGGGAGAGGGGAGGGAAGGTCTCTCCTCTCACAAGCTTGTATCGGAGTGTCAAAGCAAGTTGGATTCCTTTCATATGAAACATCAGGCACCGCCTTTCTTTTCTGTCCATAGTCGATTAAAATGTTTCCTAAGTAGGATCAACTGTTAGAAAAAAACACCAACAAAATTTTCGAGAAAATCTAGGTTTAGTATCTTGTTTATCATCGGAAATCCAATATGAATTTATCCACCAACTTACATCGACTGAAAGGAATCAGCTGTTGAGTGAAATCAGAAAACACAAGTACTACGTTATCTTACTTGACTCCAATCGATCTAGGACACCGGAAAAACTTTCTCAAGTCATCAGATTTGTGGATGTGGACTTACAAACTAAAAAGTAACTATCAAAGAATCATTTTCAGATTTAGCAAAGATACATTGCAAAGACGCAAAATGCCTTGAAATAGTTATCGTTGAGAAACTGGAATCTAATGGCATACCACTATCCGACAATCTGTCACGATGTTATGACAATGCTTCTGTAATGACCGGGAATGTTTTCGGCCTTCAACAGCGAAAATGTGCTACATATCACAAATCATTGTTCATCAACTGTGGCAACCACAGCTTAAAATTTAGCAAGAGTACACTTAACTAAACATCATCCAGTTGTTATCACGTTTTTGGAACAGTTAAAAGTATACATTTAGGTTTTCTACCTTTCAACAATTCGTTGGGAAAAAATTAAAAAAGATTTGTGCCAATCACAATGAAGAGGGAGTCTGAAAAACGTTGGATTGCACGATCAGAAGCTGTTATAGCAATTTATGAAGGACTAGATGACATGGCAGGGCTGTTGGAAAAATTATCAGGACATACAAATAAGACGCCTGACACCAGAAGTGATGCAGAAGCTTTGCTGGTAGGTATATAAAACTTTAAATTCCTAGATTTTAAACATTTCTGGAACAACATACTTGATAAAATTGATAGTGTCCAGAAACGGTTCCAGAATCCTACTGTGAGTTTCAAGGAAGCTTAATCTGATCTTGAATCGCCTGAGCAAGAAATTGTCAACATTCATGTTTGTTTGAGCCATGTTGCGGTAGACAATGGGAAAGAAGATGCACAACTTGGAGAATCGAGTTTGACAGAAGAGTAGACGACATCGGAAGATGCCTTTGAGAATTAAAAAGAGATGCAGAACTTTCTCTATAAGAAGAAATTGGACCTGCTATGAACAACGAAATTGATAAACCCCAACAGGAGATATCAATACGGATTTTACGTCTTAAACAACCTAAACAACACATTTGGATTTTTACTAGTTACTAGACGTCAAATCTCTTCTTACTGAAACAAAAGTCGATACGCTTCATTACAATTGCTTATATTTCGCTAATTTCTACGAATTGTGTACAGAAAGACTAAAAATGATGCTCAGTACCCGGACTGAAGTTCTACCGGAAACTACTTTGGATCTTCTCGATTTTATTGTTTCATATGGAGATGACGTATTTCCGAATCTGCGTATTTCACTTCAAATACTTCTAAAAATTGCTGTTCCAACTAAAAGCTGTGAGCGGTCCTTCAGCAAAGTAAACCTTATTTTGTCTTAATTACGTGCTTCAATGGATCAATATCGTCTGGATGATCTTGCACTCCTTAGCATCGAAAGAGAACACTTGAGAATATCAATTTTAACAGCGAGATTGACGACATTCAAATCAAGGAAAATCAATTTATTTTAGATTATGTCTATTCGAGTCACGTATAATTAGTAGAGTTTTTTTTCTTCAAATAAATTGTTTATAATCGTATAGAGTATTATTGGTCTGTATTGTATTTTATTAAAATATCATTTGCTTCAAAAAATGAACCTTATAAACCGTAAAATTTCAAATTTTTCTTGGGGGCTCAGTGAGTCCCCATAATTTTTCGGTCCGTCAAGGGGCGCAGAATTTGTGTCTTGCCCCCGGACGCACATGACCCTAGCTACGCCACTGCACATATATAATTTAAATACATAACTATCAATTGTTGAACAGAAGACAATTGATAACATTTGATGTATGATAACACATATATAATTTAAATACATAACTATCAATTGTTTAACAGAAGACCATTGATAACATTTGATGTATGATAACACATATATAATTTAAATACTTAACTATCAATTGTTTAACATAAGAAGACATTAGACAACATTCACGGTATGAGACCACAGATAATTTAATTTCAAAGATTTTTACTATTGTTATTTTAGTAACTAATCCAATTAAAATTAAGTTGATTTTATTTCTACGTTAGTTTTCAATCGTACGGATCATTATAAATTGAGAAATAACAGAAACTAGAGACACGATTAGGGTTTTTCGGATATAATGTTAATTGGTTGGGGTGAAAATCATTACATTTGAATGTCTTTGTATCCCTAATACTATAGGGATCGAGTTCAGTGGTATGCCACTTACATAAATGTATTAAAATTAAAAGAATATGTTATTATATTGATATTGTTAAAGATACATATAGGATAACCTTAATAAGTTTATTTTATAGTTAATGTTAATTTAAATAATTAAATAGTTCTAACCATTTGTTTATGTACATTCTTTTTTTGTGAACATTAGCTTAAACTACTATAAATATATATATAAAGAAAAAATTAAATGAACAAAAGATATTAATAATGTTTTACGGTAATGTACAAAAAATAAAAATTACGTTGAAAAATTTAAAATTATAGACTTCTAACCTAAATTCTCTAAAGAACAACCCAATATTAACATGTATTTTATCGGAGCTTTGTGGTGCAGAGTTAATGGGCTATAAACAATAATGCGCATCAGAAGTTGCAATGAAATTCTATTTTAAAATAAAGTGTTCCTTCTCAATGACAAAATTCCGACACAATTGCTACAAAAAATAGAATAAAATTATTGCTGTATTTCAATAAATATTTGTAAACAACTTATGCCATCAAACAATTTGAAGCTCATAATCTTAAGCATTTATAGCTAATTGTACTTTTGCTATGGTCATTATTTCTTATTAAAATATGCTGGTTATGGCGTTTATCATTCTTATTTAATATTTTTAAAGTTGATACTATTTTAATAAGTGTTTATTCTGACTGAGTTAAATTTTAACAAATGTTAATTCGGACTTGAGATTAAGTTGCTATGTTTATTCTAACTTGAGCTAAATGTTATTAACTTTTTATACGTACTTGAGCTTAAGTTTCAATAAACGAGAACATTAAACTTTAATGAAAGAAGTCATGGGACTTAATTAAAAAGTAATATAATAACTATTTTAATATATTTGTAGGTTTTGGTAATTTTCATAAATTGGCATGATAATATACTTTCTTGGGGCCATATAAATTGATTTCTTCCTACCCACAGAATGTTATGGTAAAAAATGTTTAAATATGGAAATTTAATCGGCCTTGTTTTTCTATTATCTTCACAAACACCAAAGTTTTACATGACACTTTGTGTGGTCGTGTACTGACAGTCTTAAAGAGTGGCTCATGTCAGATCACAAATAATATTATCTAAACTAAGATACATATTCTAGGAAAGCTAAATCATACTAAAATATAATTTATGTCAATAAATCACGTCAAAAAATTTAGTACCTAACTCACGTCAATAAATCTTGTCAATATATATACATGGCTTCTGATCGCCCTCTTCTCCCCTTTCATTTTCTCCTGGCTCTTCTTTTTATCTCTCCTAGCTGTGTGGATGGCTTCCGCTACTTGAATGCCCTTACGAATTTTTAGCGATAAGAGGTCACGCTTTTCATCTCAACAAATCATACAGAATGGGACTACATAAAGCTTTGCATCTCAACAAATCACACAAAATGGGACTGCATAAAGCTTTTCATCTCAACAAATCATACAGAATGGGACTGCATAAAGCTTTTCATCTCAACATTTCATCTCAACAAATCATACAGAATGGGACTGCATAAAGCTTTTCATCTCAACAAATCATACAGAATGGGACTACATAAAGCTTTTTATCTCAACAAATCATACAGAATGGGACTGCATAAAGCTTTTCATCTCAACAAATCATACAGAATGGGACGGCATAAAGCTTTTCATCTCAACAAATCATACAGAATGGGACGGCATAAAACTTTTCTATAAAAAACAAATGAAACAAACTGTTTGTGTAAGAAGACGATAACTTGAAGTTTTATTTATGAAATAATACGAATAATGGTAAGCGCTTTGGCTCAACCCTCATCAGTACAATAACATCAATAATTACTTACATATATCTTAAAACATATTAGAGCATATGTGATAAAAAATGAAAAGAAAAACACAAACAATCTCGATAAATCACGTCAATGATACCGTCAAAAATAAAGTCCATAAATAACATTAAAAAGAATCTTAAAAAGATGATTTTAAACAAGATAAAAAATCCTATAATAACACAAGCCACTAACTCACTCATTGTATCAGTAACGTTTTGACGTCATTGTTTGAACTTTTTTTAATACAAGGTTTGCATCAGATTATGAGAAAATACTTAGACGTTAAAGATTACTTTTAAAATTATGAAAATGTAAACAGTAATTTTAAAATCGTCTGGTGCATTTCTCGGTAATATAATATTATATGACGTCATTTTAGCTTATATTTAAACTTTGGAATAGATTACTATGTAAAACGATGGTTTAAAGATTTATTATTATAAATTACTTTGGTTGCAATTCAGGAAATTATATAATTCGTATTTCTAAAACAAGGATAAGTTGCTTAAGCTCTTGGAAAAAAGTAGCTGCACCTACAACCTCTAATATCTAATATCACTGTTAATGTAAACCTGAAATAAAATAAAACCTTGAGGATCATTGATGAACACAAAAGGTGGTATATATATACGTATATATAAATTGGGGATTAGCTTCTTTTAGAAATCCACTATTTCTTCTGTCATTAGTTTACTTCATGTTAATACTTGTAAGTTCTATCTCTTCTTTTAGATATAAGCCATGCGTGACATCCTTAAAACTGCGCTAAATGCAAAGAATGATTGTTTAAATAATTTATTTATTAATTTTTTTAAATATTTTTTTTTGTAGTCAAGAAGACTAACCCGCATACCTCTAAAAGAAACTTTTAGCAAATTACCCACCAACAGACAGCCAATATTAACATACCCATGTTTGTTTGTCTGATTGTTTGTTTGTTTTATTAGCCACGTGACTGGTCAGCTTTTTGTTTCCCTTGCTGGCTTGTTGCCCTGTTCTTACACAAAATGGAAATGTTCTATGGATGCAATATGCTTCTGTGTAGAAAGAGCGTCTGTTTAGATAAGTCATTAGACAAGACACCATTAGATAAGTCATTAGACAAGACACCATTAGATAAGTCATTAGACAAGACACCATTAGATAAGTCATTAGATAGGTCACCCTTAGATAAGTCAATAGATAAGACACCATTAGATAAGTCATTAGACAAGACACCATTAGATAAGTCCTTAGATAAGACACCATTAGATAAGTCATTAGACAAGACACCATAAGATAAGTCATTAGA
>MUZC01002012.1:2984-22384 GCA_002072015.1 Radix auricularia | reverse complement strand
AAAATTATGGGGATGGAAAGTTAAAACAAATTTGCATCTATCACATTGATCGTGAACAGGACACATTTACATCATCTGTTCACGATCAATGTGATTTGGTACGTTGGCTCCATATGGAATTAACCAAATCCACAATTTTACATGACTGCAAAATCGTTTTCCCGTTGTGGTTTTCACTGTTACTTTAGATACTTCAACTTCCTCCTTTTTCTTATATTCTATGTCCGTGTTTATTTTTGTCTTTCATTTCTTTTTATTTTATCACATAGACTTTAATATGTTTTAATTTTAATATATATGTAAGTACATGTAATTGTTTTTGTACTGATGAAGGCATGAGCCGAAACGTCTACCATTATTTGTATTAGTTGATAATAAAGCTTTAATTTATTGTTTCCTTACACAAATAGTCTGTGTAATTTGTTTTTTTAATAAAAAAGCTTTATGCAGTCCTATTCTGTATGACAAATTCCGTACAATTTGATACCAAACACACATGGGTTACATAATAGCTATGGGCCTGGCAAAGATCCTAAACAACCCTATAAAGCCTAGTTTTTCTGGTGTTATGAGTTTTAGGCCGTACACACCTCTCTAATTAAATTATATTTAAAATATTTAGAGGAATAGTTTTAACATTCAACAAAATAAAATCGATTGATAAAAGGTTGCACTAGATAAATTTGTAAAAAAAAAAAAAGAAAGTTTAAAAAGTCATTTTTTTCTTTTTTGACCCTGTAAACCCCCTTTATTAAGAGTTTAGGTTCGATGACACTCTCTCCCCCCCCCCCTTCAATGGTTGTTAGTAAAAAAAAAAAAAAAGAAGTAATACAAACACGAATGAGTTTTTTAAACCCAATTTCCAAGTAGAAAATTCCGATTTTTTTTAAATTCAAGGAACATCATTCTAGATTACATTTAAAAAGTCGATTCAAATAAGTAATTCTGAAACCAAACGCATTTTGACTTCATATCCCCCCCCCCGCTACTTGACACAAAGAATGTGTCAATTTAATGCGCACCGCGGCCACGCAACAATCTAACATAAGCATTCACAAAGTGAGAAAACCCCCATTAACTATCATCTAGATTAGATTGATCTACATTAAAAGTCATTTCAAATCAATAATTTTCAAACTAAACTAAGCAATTGCTATCTACAAAATGTTGCTAAAGTTACGGAAGTCGAACCAACAGTGATTTTTCTAAAGTTATTTTTCAACATAGTTCTATTATTAGATAATGTTTGGCGTTAGTTTCAACCCGATAGATGTTAAGGTTGGCGAGAAATTGATAAAGTAATAATATATTTTCGTGTTTCTCTGGATTTTCCAGGAAATCCAGTAAATCTTTTCGGTATTTTTTGGGGCGTTGCTGGTTGTACATCCTTGAAAACTCCGTAGCAGATTTGCAACAGAACCGAGCCCTCTATCATGTGTGGTTCAGGAGGAGTTGAATGTGCAAGCACACATGTGCACATACATTTCAAAGTTGAAACGCAATGCCCAAGTGAAATTGGGTTCATAAAAATATTTTTTCGTTCCGTTTCTGTTGTATATTTTTATTTTAACCAACCTGCTTCGTAAGGTATCGCTGGTGAAAATTGTGAAGTACTCCTGTTAAACCCCACAGCTTCTACACAAGCGAATTTCATCCCAGGAGGTAAATCTATGCTATTGAATGTAAACATCACATTGCTCACTTCACCGATTTGCCGTCCTGAAAGTAAAGAATTAGCGGGAATGAATGAATGTATATATATATAGATCAATAAATGAATGAATGTATGAATTCTTCTCTAGCACTAACACTATTTATCCTTGTCTGACTTGCTGGTTGTGCTTTGATTTTCAAAAACTCAATCAAATAAAAAAAAATCACACTCCTTTAAAGTGGCTGTATAAAACAGAAAAGGGGGAGGTTACTTAGTTTCTTTAATAAATAAATGAAGCAGTGTTCACATTTATAAACTATGGATAAAGATACTTGTTTAAAACTCCAACATTAAAAAAAAAATTACAATTTTTATGAACTCAAGGGTGTTTTAAAAAGGCAATGTCTCACACTGAAAAATATAATTTAAACCTTTGGTAACTCAAAACAGTAACAGGACAGTCATTGAAAATAATTCTGTTTTATTGCACCTAATATTTGAGTATAATTATTAGTTGTACTTGAAGAGGAAAATACACTTCACAAAATGTTAAATAACCCGTAAAAAAAACTTTGGACTATAAATCCCTTGTATATGAGACTTAACTAATAGTATTGATTATTTTCAATATTATAAGTACCGCGCTACAAACATTTACAGGCTGAACGTGACTGAAATACCCGTGAATTAAAACACCGGGATGTGATCATCGTTGGCTGGAATGAACTCCAGTGACACGTGGAGGTGAACAATAGCAGATTGCGACATAAAGATACGTAGAGATAAACTAAAAGAGCATCAATTTAATTAAGTTAAATTCAGTCAATCTGAAATTTTGACAAAATGCATGGTTAGGTGACACAAATCTATGTGCAAAATTTTAGCTAGATAGGATCATGGGAAGTGGGTCAATTTTACTTTCGCTTTCCACAGGGCAGGACCACGCCTAGATGGTGAAGTTAACATAAAGGATTAAAAAATGAATAACGTCACTGAAATTCGTTTGATTTCATTGGTTAAATATTTAAGAAAGAATGGCAGGAAGTTCAAAGTTCACGTAACACATCGTAGTAACATCACCGACAGTACTTCTCAAGACAATTTTTAAAAAATTAAAAAAACAAACTATTTTGTTTTTAATAGAGGAGATGACAAAAATGTAAAAGAAATAAACGCTTACTTTTAGGCCCATCACAACGCCCATTGTCTGTGTCGTTCGTTAGTGTGTAGACGATGAAACGTTCCGCTAGGAACTGTCTGGGGACCTCTGTGTCACAGTGCTGTCTAAACCGCAAGTAAGGTTTCTGGCCATTCAGCTCAGCAGACTGAATGAGGTCAACTGTGGCTGTCAAATACCAGGAAGGCATTCGTTAAACATGGGACACTTGGGATAGTATTAAGATAAGTGACACGTGTACTTGGCTACTTGAAATAGTATCAGGATAAATGCCATGTGCACAGGGAAAATGGTAATATTTAAACTTTTTGAAAAGCTTTATTCTGTTTTCACCACAAAAATAAACTAATTAATCTCTTATAAAAATACCATTACAATAGGGATGATTAAAAACACAATATTTTCTTTGAAAAGAAAAGAATCTAAATCAAGAATTATTAAGTAAAGGTTAAAAAAAATTAAGAGATAATAGAGTAAGCTCAACTTGTCCAACAAGCATGAACAGCAACAATATACAACAACCACATACATCAAACACATAAACCAACCACATACAAAAACCATATGCAACTATCAATGATATACAACAAAAAATACCACAAAAACCTATAATAATCTTTTAGTGGGATCAACAATAAACAACAACAAAGACAAACCGTTTAGACACAAACTGCAGACAACAAAGTGTAGACAAGAACTTACACAGACAACAACTCATAGACACCAAAAATATTTAGAAGACTTCCTACCTAAATTTCGATTGAAATAACATCTTGTCCTGGCCATCCCTGACCAAGTGCCATTAACTCTCATTGACAAGTAAATCCTTGGATAGTCGTCCTTGTTGGCCAAATCCCACAATCCATCTAATTCATCCACTTGGAAACTCACATTGGCGTAGACCGTATAACCAGGAGGATTTTGAAAGGGATTGCCTCCGTCTTCCGTGTCAAAGTAAGTTACCTCCCGTTCAGCGTCCACTGTGGTCAGTTTGAAAGGCATGGTCAGTGGCATTTCGAACATCAGCCGGCCATCGCCGAAACCTTCAGAAGAGTTCACAGCCTTGATTTGGGTGTATGGATACGTCTGTTAAAAAATAGTCGTGTCATTAGTTATAAATAAGAACCTATAGGATATTCGCTCGGTTGATTACTTATTATTACATAAGTAATTTGAATTAGTAATTCCTTAATGTAAATTTATTTTAATAGTAGGCACAGAACTGTAGTAATGGGATGACTTCCCCCTTAGATCAGACATTTCAGGCCTGGACATATAGATAAGACATTTGAGGCCAGGGCATATAGATCAGACATTTTAGGCCATGACATATAGATGAGACATTTTAGGCCTGGACATATAGATCAGACATTTCGGGCCAGGACATATAGATCAGACATTTCAGGCCTGGACGTATAGATCAGATAATTCAGGCCTGGACGTATAGATCAGACATTTCAGGCCTGGACATATAGATCAGACATTTGAGGCCAGGACATATAGATCAAACATTTGAGGTCAGGACATATAGATGAGACATTTCAGGCCTGGACATATAGATCAGACATTTCGGGCCAGGACATATAGATCAGACATTTCAGGCCTGGACGTATAGATCAGACAATTCAGGCCTGGACGTATAGATCAAACATTTGAGGCCAGGACATATGGATCAGACATTTAAGGCCTGGACATATAGATCCGACATTTCATGCCAGGACATATAGATAAGACATTTGAGGCCAGGGCATATAGATCAGACATTTTAGGCCATGACATATAGATCATACATTTGAGGCCTGGACATTTAGATCAGACATTTTAGGCCTGGACATATAGATTAGACATTTGAGGCCAGGAAATATATATCAGACATTTCAGGCCAGGACATATAGATCAGACATTTCAGGCCTGGACATATAGATCAGACATTTCAGGCCTGGATATATAGATCAGACATTTAAGGCCTGGACATCTAGATCAGACATTACAGGCCTGGACATCTTCACGAACTCAAACATACCCCACCCCATAACTGATATGGGGAAACACATGTATATATTAACATAACATTAAATATCAGTGATTTAAAACAAATGACAAACATATCTTATGTGTGTCACAAAGGATATTTTGTACACGGAAATCACCATGTCATCACCGAGGAATTGTTTCCAGGCTTAGGTCTTCATACCTCTAGCAATAGTCCCGAACTTTACAGTTTAAAGGTCATCAATGTGAGTAAGAGTCTCAAGGTCATCAGACATATGTCAACATATTTTTGTGTGCCAAATGTGCACAACAAAGTGAGATGGTGTTCAGTACTAACAGTACATCTAAGTGAGATGGTATTCAATTCTCACAGTACAACAAAGTGAGATGGTGTTCAGTACTCACAGTACAACTATGTGAGATGGTGTTCAGTACTCACAGTACAACTATGTGAGATGGTGTTCAGTACTCACAGTACATCTAAGTGAGATGGTGTTCAGTACTCACAGTACAACTAAGTGAGATGGTGCTCAGTACTCACAGTACATCTAAGTGAGATGGTGTTAAGTACTCACAGTACATCAAAGTGAGGTGGTGTTCAGTACTCACAGTACATCTAAGTGAGATGGTGTTCAGTACTCATAGTACAACTTAGTGAGATGGTGTTCAGTACTCACAGTACAACTATTTGAAAGGGTGTTCAGTACTCACAGTACAACAAAGTGAGATGGTGTTCAGTACTCACAGTTCAACTATGTGAGATTGTGTTCAGTACTCACAGTACACAAAGATCCCTGAGTAACATCACACTTGTGAATGGCGATCATCTCCACATTCTCAAATCCTGACATTTTTAGCCACACATAAGAAACGTTGTTCTGTAGGTCATACTCAACATCATACATCGGGGGCTGGGTGTCTGAGAAATGTGGAATAGCAATAATAAATATCTTATTATTATTATTATTCATTTGAACAAAGGGAAATTTTGATAATAATGTAAGATAAAAAAAAGGTTTAACCCTAAGAAAAGTTTCAATGTTGTAATGTATGTCATGGAACATTTTAAATCCCCCCCCCCGTTGTTTACCTAAAGTATTCAGACTGTCTGACTGTTTTCAACAGAGGGGACTCAGCATTCGCTTAAACAAAGAGAACGGTATGCTCATCCATTGATATTGTTGTTATGGCGTTATGGCCAAGCGAGGCGTACTTCCGGGATTGGAATTATCTTATCTGTTACAAACGCTCTTTCTCTAATGAGGATTTTTGCGTCCAGGGTTGCCAACCATCCGTAAATTTACGGACAGTCTGTAAAGATTTGTCGTAAAATTGCCAGTCTGTAAAGTTTCGTAATAAAATTTAGACATCCATATTTTTTTTAAAACGTGGAATCTCCACGTTTAAGAAAAAGAAATCAGTAAATCATGTTTTGATATCTATTTTCTTGATTCAAAATTTAATTTTTAATACGCGTGGTAAAAAAAACGAAAATACAAATTTCTAGTTAAATGTCTCGTAAAACATTTTTAATATAGGTCAAATGCTTAAATCGTGAATATATCTTTTTAAAAAAATGAGAATATTATGCGCACCTTATTGCGCGACATGAAAGGTTATTGAACATATTACACACCACAACACTCTATCTATAAAAAAATTAACATGATACACAGAGATAAATAAAATGATTTAAAAATTCA
This sequence comes from Radix auricularia, assembly GCA_002072015.1. Lineage (NCBI taxonomy): Eukaryota > Metazoa > Mollusca > Gastropoda > Lymnaeidae > Radix > Radix auricularia. Next base: position 15,858 of record MUZC01002012.1, on the reverse strand, counting down.
AAAATTCTATAAGATCTACTGTCCATTCGATTCATCTGAAATTTTGATACATCATTTTACAGATCGGCACGAGTCTGCCTGAAAAATTTCAGCTCGCTAGCTTACGAGGAAATGGGTTAAAAATCGATCCAAAATTTAACAACAAGAATACAACAATCTAACACAAGCATTCACAAAGCGGGAAATCCCCATTAACTATAATTCTAGATGAAATTAAATGTAATTTCAAATCAATAATTTTGAAACTAAACAAAACAAATTGTTTTCAAAAATTGCTGCTAAAATTACGGGAGTCGAAATTCCGTCTTCAACATAGTTTTAACTATTATTAGCTATCGTTTTGCATTTATTTCAAACCGATATATGTTACAGTTGGCGAGAAATTGACAAACTACTGATATTATTTCGGTTTTTTTTTTTTTTTCCAGGAAATCCAGTACATATTTTCGGTATTTTTTGGGCCTTTGCACACCTTTTGGAACCCCTTAGTTTATTTGGTTCAGGGGGAGTTGCATGTGCAAGTTCGACAGACATTTCAAATATATCAACACAATTTATCCCATGGGGAAATTGCGTAAAAAAAACAACTGGCAGTACACTTGTTTTCTTCTTACTCCAGACAACACACTTCCTTTTCCCCACACATTGCACGGCATAGAGCCGTGTCGTACGGCCTCGCATCTACTAGGTGCATCCTGCTACATATGACATCGAAAATAGTAAGTTTTTACAAATAATACTGGCCCAAATATTTTTTTAAAATTTCATTTTGTCTAAACTTTTAGTGGTTTGAAGGTTGCTTTCTTCGACACATGGCTACTTTTGTTGTGTCTATCTTACCCCCTCTCCCCCTCACTCTTTAAGCTTTTTTTTCATTTGTTTATATTTTAAATGACAAACAAAAGCAGCAGAGTTTACCTTGATAGGCTGGGATTTGTATTTGGGAATAGTCGTTAGATCTTCCCACCTCATTTTCTGCCCAGATCTTGACAGTGAGTGGATCACGCGATGGCAGGCCGTCCAATATAATGTGGTTTAAAATGATGCTGGTTTCGTTGAGGACGGCACCTTTGGCTGACGTGACCACGAGATGATAGAACACATTGCTGCCACCTCTTGAGGCTAGTGGTAAGGGCTGGAACAACAAGAAGTTATGTCAAACATCCGCATAATTCCGTTTGGGAATACTTCGCTAGTGCAATAATGGAAAAACTAAAAATACATGTCAATTTGAACCTCTGCAAGTTTTTAAAAAAAATTATATATAATATGCATTTTGAAAATTTGTAACAGTCTAAAATTTTAAAAATTATACTTCTATTGCTTCAACAAATAATGTACCATTATTTATAATGTAATATTTATTTATTACAGCAAAACCTGAAAGAATCGATAATTTCAAAAAAATTAATTCAAACATAAAAACCAGTGGGTGGCAAAGTCAATTTTTCCGCTCGTAACTAAATACATGTAATTGAGCATTTAGGAGTTCTCTTGAGACATTTTCACCCGAGGGTGGTATTTTATTAAGTTCCTAGAACGAGTGTATACGAGTGGGCCCCACTCGACAGGTCCTTGATAAACTTAAGATATTGTAGGTTATTAAATATGGTCACCTACCTGCCACAAGAGATGCAATGATGACGTATTTTGTTCTCCTAAGATTCTCGTGTAAGTGTATTCACCGATCCTCGGGGGTCTCAGTGGTTCTGAAAGTGAGCAAAGTGTCATTTTAGCTTTTTCTTACAAACCAACAACTTCATCATAATATCTATGTGAATAATGCATTGGTATTGACAATTTAGTTTTGGATAAAGTACATTTATGAAGTTTGGGAAACAATTTTTTCATTGATATTGATTTGGATAACGTATATTTATGAAGTTTGGGAAACAATTTTTTCATTGATATTGATTTGGATAACGTATATTTATGAAGTTTAGGAACACAGTATGGGGCCGTCCATAAATTACGTCGACGTCAGGCTCCTAGAGGGGGGGCTGTTGTAAGAAAGCGTGACAGTTTTTGACAGGCGGAGAGGGGGTCCGGCCATGTGTGATGTCACACTTGTTTAAAAAATATTATTTTCTATTGTTATTATTTATTTTTGTAATTTTTTAGTAGAATTCAAATAGCTTTAATAATAATTTTCAAATTTTTTGAAACATTTGAATTAGTTTATGCCAAAATAGTATGAAATGCGTATCTCCTGAATGTGTTGTTCATAAATCTGATGTGGATGCAGCAGGAAGCATATTGAAGGATCAGGGATGGTTTGACAAACATGTTTGGATCAACCACTATTTCACTCAGTTTGTGAAATATCAGAACATACAATGTTGCGACAAAGACGAAGCTCAAATTTCAAAGTTTAACCTTCGAGATTCGTTCCTCCTCTAATCACAATTAACCAAACAACTGATGGACTTAGAGCTTCAGAAAGACAGATGCAGATTCTTTTAAGTTTCCTTCCTTGTTCGTGGCACATACTCTCAAATTTGATGACATTATGCCGACATCAACAGGAGTTTTCAAATTCAAAGTACAACCATATGATCTGTATTGTCCATCTTAGCAGACCAGCTTACTAAATCGAATTAGCAAATTATGTCACTTATATTTTACCCCACAAACAATCTTGAAGAAATATGCAAGATAACACAGAGCTCGGGCTCAGTATAATGTGCACACCAAACCTGTTCAAGAATGAACTTATTTAAAACGCATTCGTTTTCTGAGAATCGATGCTAGAAGGCAAAGAGAACCCATGGCAATTATTGCCAGAAGAGAAAATGCACATTCAATGGCTGTTGAGTGGCTAGAAGAGGAAGAGTTGATCTGCCTGCAATTATCCTTCCAGAAAAATGATTGTGGTTAAAGATTGATGCCAGTCGTAACTATTGATGACCAGTGGATATCTTTGAATTAAACATAATTCACAGGACCATAATAAATAGATTCAATTTGGCACAAGAGTTGGTCACAAAATTTGTCAATGCAGTATTTTTTTTTTAAATTCAAATTGTTGTGTCTCCTTTTTATTATTTAATCCCAGGGTGAGGTCAAGTTTCGCTAATCTACTTCTTATCATGTGTCAATAGATTACATAATCGGAAGATTATCTAAGACTTGACCTCACCCATTGTAAATGAAAAGGTAGCAGATAACAGATGAGTATTATATAATTGTCAAGTGTAATTTTTGCTATTTTTGTTTTCAAATTCGATCTAGAACGAGTAACTGTTTCATTGAATAACCGTGACAACTGTTGATAATTAAATATTCTACTATGAAAGGAATTTAAGTCATCTGATAGTTCTTTAAGTAAATGTGTACAAGATTTTGGCTCCAGCTCCGGCTAATCCGAAATCTGGCTATTTTAACAAGCCCAGCCCAGGCTTCGGCTCCGGCAGTATTTTACTTCATATATCCGGCTGGCTGGTAAGCCCTAATTTGTATATATTCATAATGGCTCCAACAAATTCGGAATCTGGACATTTAAAAAAAATCCGTTTCTAGCTCCAGCTGGATTTCAAAATTGTGGATCTGTTACATCTCTACTTTTAAGTGGAAATTTTATATTTTAATACAATTTAATAGCGACTTGATAGCGAACTGAACAGGGCGCTCGCCTCACATGCAAAGCCACAATAAGAATGATGAGTGGTCATTGCTAAATAGTCCTCCGCTGACCTGGAGAGGAGATGGGCGCCGCCAAGGTTTCCAAAGCCCCGAGAAAGTTCTAATGGAAACATTAGAACTAGAACCCCTTACGACCAGAAGGTTATGGGACACTAAAAGGTGTATTTTAAGTATTAAATTTAATATTTTAATAAGCTGTTAATTAAAAAAAAATTTGAATGTGTTATATAATTTAAAGGGGTGACAGATGGGGGTCAAAAATGGTCAAAATATAGCTTTGACTTACTTTATGGACGGTCCATATGTTTGTAAGGTGTAAAAATGTACACGTGTCCAAAAATAAACTGTTCTATAAAATTATCCTCACTAAAGCCCGAAACCAACATAATATATTGCTACTAGCTCTCTGAGGAATACGCAATGTCCAAATTTAAAAAATGTATACCATCATGATAATGTTCACCGGCACACATATAACGGCTTGTGAGTTGGTTTTCATCTTTGTTCAGACAACAAAGTCCACGCCCGATTAAAAAATAATAATAACAAAACAACGCGTGACAAGAGCTTGAAAAACTGAAGCATAGAATAACACTCTCAGCACGAAATACGGTTAAAATGATCCAAAGTGTTAATTTAACCACGGTGATTTCGTCTAGCTTACCGGTTTGTTTCATTGTAACGGTTTTGCTTAACTTACCTGTTTTGTGAGTTGTAAACTTCAAAGTGGTTGAACCACCCTCTCCACCCCCGCCCACGCCAGCTACAGAAACGCTGTAATCCGTGAACTGTGTCAGATTTGTGAACCTGACAGCAACAAACTGAAATGGGTAGTTTGAGGGGGACAAAACCTTTTTCTTAAATTCCGCCTGCAGTAGAAGCGAATAAGAAAGATTAAATACAGCAATACTTCTAAAGAAGATGCATAAGATATCTTGGCGTCCATCTAAAATATTTGGCACCCATCAACATGTCTTAGCACCCAACTAGCATATTTTAGCACTCATTTAAAATATCTTAGCACCCATCTAACATATCTTAGCAATAATCTAACATATTTTAGCACCCAAGTAGCAATCTTAGGACCCATCTAACATATTTTAGCACTCATCTAACATATCTTAGCTCGCATCTAACATATCTTAGCATCCATCTAACATATTTTAGCATCCATCTAACATATCTTAGCATCCATCTAACATATTTAACATCCATCTAACATATTTTAGCATCCATTTAACATATCTTAGCATCCATCTAACATATTTTAGCATCGATCTAACATATTTTAGCACCCATCTAAAATATCTTAGCCCTCATCTAAAATATCTTAGCCCTCATCTAAAATATCTTAGCACTCATCTAAAACATCTTAGCAGTCATCTAAAATATCTTAGCACTAATCAAACATATATTAGAGCGCATGTTACATATCTTTGCACCCATCTAAATTAACTTAGCACTCATCTTACTTATCTTAGCACTCATCTAAAACATCTTAGCAGTCATCTAAAATATCTTAGCACTAATCAAACATATCTTAGAGCGCATGTTACATATCTTTGCACCCATCTAAATTAACTTAGCACTCATCTTACTTATCTTAGCAATCATCTAACATATATTAGCACTCATCTAACATATCTTAGCAATCAACTAACATAAATTAGCATTCATCTAACATATCTTAGCACCCATCTAAATTATCTTAGCACTCATCTTACTTATCTTAGCATTCATCTAACATATCTTTGCACACATCTAAATTATCTTAGCATCCATCTAAAATATCTCAGAACTCATCAAACATATCTTTGCACCCATCTAACATTGTATCTTGGCTTGGTTAACATGCAAAACCACAATGATAGTTTAAGAAATTTGTTTGACATCGAAACAACTGTGGCTAACAGTATTTCCATTGGATTATTTTTGTTGTATTTATGAGACTGGTGAATTCCAACCAGTTAGGCCAGATAAATAAATACGACGAAATTTCGGATTTGTCTGTTTGAAAATCTACCAACCTCAACTTTTAAAAAGCTTAAATTTTGCATGTAGTTTTAGCCTTGTACAAAACTTCGGATATCTAGCAGACGTGAAATTAGTTCAAGACCTAGAGAAGGTTGGCCAAGATGGATTGAAAGTATTAGGTCAATATCAGGAAACAATGGGTCAATATTTCGAGAAAGTTGGTCAAGAATACGAGAGAGGTTGTCAATGACATAATTTCAAGGAAGAAGGAATTGTTGATATTCAGTTCAATAAACTTTTTTTTTTAAATGTCGATAAAAATTTAATACATTTTAATTCCTTAAAATTGACTGTTCAGACATAAGTTATTATTTGAAAATATTTAAAATAAAAATATTTAAAATAAAAATATATATTACAAACAACAATAAAATAAATTACGAAGTTTCTTCCACATGCAACCCAAACCTCAATATCCATGACATTTACAGTGATTTAAGTTTTAGCATTTAAGAAAATAATAAAGTACCAATTGTTAATGCTTTAAAATTAATTTAAATGAGTTTATTAAGGACTTGAGTGATGTAAAGCATGAACTTGTTATCATTATAAGCATGTAACTTTTAAAACCATTGGTTAAATGCATAGGCGTCGCCAGGAATTTTTCAAGGGGGGGGCAAACAAATAACATTTTTTAATTTAAGGGGTTGCCCAAAAATGACGTCAAGCACCTATGGGGAGTGGGGGGGGCTCCCCAACTTTGTGACGATGTGAGACAAGAGGGAGGGGGGAGTTTAAGAATTGTGACATCACGTCAAAACACGCTACTCCAAGCTAAATTTTCACTTAAATATTCGATTTCTTACTATTTATTTTATGAAGTTTTGCATGGATTCCCACGTGTAAGGATATTAGAGTGCAGCCTTACACTAAATACATACTAAAATAACAATAAAGTGTTTTTTGAAATATGCTCATTTTCAAATAGACAATATCACCTTAAGGTGGAGTGTCACAGCTTTTTTATGTTGTTAGGGGGGGTCTAAGTTTGTATAACAAAGTGTGACAAGGGGGGGGGGGTAAAATCAGCAAAAATCACTTGATATTATTTATGAACAGCCCCAAGCTGACAATGCCATACATGTTTTAATTTATAATTTAAATTTAAATGTGCATGGTTATCAAACTAGTAATTGTGACTTTTATACTCGCAAATATTGAACGGTGTCTTTTGTAAATAATGTAAATATTTCCATTTAAAGTAATTCAAGGAGTTCAGTTGGCATTTGTCATCAAACAATGCACAAAATATAACGATTTCAACGAAGATCCAGGTAGCTACATGTTAAGCACATAACGCAATTCCCCTCATGAAGATGCAACTGCAAGCAATTTTTTTTTGCATTGTTGAAAGCTAAAGCAGTTTATATAGATTAACAGTTGGACTCATTGAGAAGACAAATGCAAAAAAATCGCAACAAACTGGGTCCCATCATTTCTACCACCCTATTTTGCGGCATGCATAATTTAATACCTAGTGTAAAAGAATTAGATTCTGGTCATTTTTATGACCTGTTAGATTTTCGTGTTGAATCTGGAGATGAAGTTCTTGGTATTCATTTGTCAATTGTTTCTTGTAGTGTCAAGTATATCTCGGTAACTATGCGACTCACTGTAACAAAATGTGTACTCCTCTCTTGTGTGAAGACATTGCCAGTGAAGGGAATAATTCAGTTGCATACTCTATACTTGCTGACGAGAAAAATGACATTTCAGGCATTGAATAGATGTCACTTGGTGTTCTTTTTGTCAAAGAACAATGTTGTAGAACGATGGTCACAGAACAATTCATGGGATATATTCCAATATAACAGCCGAATGACTAGCCAACAGCATCAGAAAAACTCATTAGAATTAGGATTAGGATTAGATATGACAAAGCCTGTTGGTCAAGGATACAGCGGAAGCAGGTAAAGGAGGAATCCAAGCAATAATTAGAAAAATACCCCAAGTCAGCATGTGTACATTGCAGTTAACATAAACTTAATCTTGTCGTGAACGATCCAAATAATGTGAATGTTACACGAAACACATTGGGGACAATTAAATCAATTAAAGAGTTTTCCGAGAGAGTAATCAGCGTAGAAAAATAAATCAAAATGCTCGTTTGTTATGTGAAACTACATGGAGACAAAAATAAAAGCTGGCGTGTTTTTCCTAAAAATGTGACAGAAAATGTATTTAGACTAATCAGTAACGTAATCAGTTATACTTGCAAATATAATTTTTTTTTATGTTTGATATGTGTAAACTGTTTTCAATGTAATAAACTTGCACGGAATTTAGTTCAGTTTTATTGTAAAAAATTTTTTTGACATTTTTCTACAATCCAGGGGGTGGGTGGGTAAATGCCCCCTGCCTACGCCCATGGCTACGTACCTTGAGAACTTCTGACAAGCCTTGTGTTCGGGTTAAGTTAATCCTGTAGTAAAGCGGTTTCGAATACATTTCCATATAATATGTGCATCGTAGAAGAGCGTCCGGTGGTCTGAACATGATGACGGCTTCATCGACACCAACACTGAACAGTTTGAGATCATCGACTTCACTGGGAACAACTGGAAGCAAACATGGGTTCAAAAGTTATGGCTGGAACACGATCAGCTGTGGTTGAAAGTGGACACGAAGGTCTTTGGTCAGATTCACGGTGAGTTAGGTCAGCGTAGAGCACTATTTTAGTTTAGAGTAAATGGGCTAGAAGTCTCAGTAGAATGAGTAGATTCAGTAGACTCAATAAGTTAAGACAGCGTAAGTAAAACTAAGAAGAGAAGATAGCGTAGAGTAGACTGAGTACAGTAGATTGAGAAAAGTGTACTGAGTAGAGTAGATTGAGTGGAGTAGACTAAGAGGATTAGATTGAGTACATTAGATTGAGAAAAGTAGACTGAGTATAGTAGATTGAATAGAGTTGATTGAGCAGAGCAGATTGAATAGAGTGAACTAAGTGGAGTAGATTGAGTAGGATAGTCAGCTGACGGCAAAATAGCTACTGTCAAAACAGCGACTGTCATAATAGCGATTGTCGTATTAGCATCTGCATCATAACAGCTACTGTCATAATAGTGACTACATCATAACAGCGACTGTTAAAATAGCGACTTTTTTTTTTTTTGATAATGTTTGAAAAATGTACTATATCTAGCCTACAATTAGTACAATAGAATACAATAGAGTTAATAAAAATCAAGAAAAGGATGACATAACAAGCCATGTAGGTATTTTGTAGAGAAGGGACAATACAAAATTAAATACCATCAACTGGAGGTGTGTATAAATGAATGTTCGCACATTTTCGGGACACATTTTTAAAAATCTGTAAAAAAATAATTATAAATGCTATTTCTTCAGTCAAAAATATGTTTCAGAAAGCTTGATAGATTATAGCAAACATACATGCAGTTGATTATTTACCGGGCTGGCAGTGGGAGGTGCAGGGGTGGCGTATGGCTGCTTTTTCAAGCTAGAGACAGTATAATTTCAGGACTTTTTTTACCCACAGATGTTTCGACCCCTTTTCATTTCTACCTCGTAATTTTCTTTTATCTACATTAAAAAAAATAGTTTAATATTTTTATCTATTGAATATTAAAAACAGCATGAACTTGTTATTTTCAACGTTTAATTTACCACTATTTGAAATAGTATATAAACTGAAAACTACTCAACATTCTACTCGAATTCATGATGGTGATAAATGCACCACTCCTCTAAGTTAACGAGTCCTTCCAGACTTATACAACTCCACCCTACCCCAATACGATGTAATCGGACAATAAAAAGGGCAATGTGGTCTGATAGTCTTTTATAAAGGTACCTACATTCTCTCTGCCTCCAATCCCTTTACTTACCTTCTCCATAACCCTGGGTGGCACACCGGATCCGTGTTCGTCACATGTAAGTTGTCATAATGTAACCAGGACAGTTCGACCACAGGAAGTTTCGAAAAGGGGACTGTCAATATTGCTTTATAAAACGTGATTTAATTGGCACACTTAGACAACATAGTATAAAATATAGTTTCTATTTTTAATTTTTTTTTCTCTTAATAGACAAGCTCCGCTGGCCGTATGGAGAGAGCACAGGCGCGTGATGCATCCGGTGTCGGGTACGATTCCCAGCAGTGGAAAGTTAAATATTTCTTTTCACACTCAATTGTAGCTTACTGCAAACACTTCAAACAGTTATTTCTTCTTGTTCGTTTATTTATTTTATTTTTTCATTATTAATATTTAGTTACAGTCATATATTAGCTGTTAACAATCATTTTATTTTAAGGGACGCTGGCTCGATAGGGCCCCCGTTTGATTACAGCCCGGGGCCCGTGCAGTCCTAATCCGCCCCTGCCAGTGCGGTCCACACACCCTTAGTGACGACTCTGAACTTCCGTAGATGACCCCCAAGTCCCTCTGCCATCAGTAAACAACGATACATTGCCCCCATCCCCCTTCATCACCTTCGGCACGTTTGATATAACGTCAAGGACAACAACGTCCAAGTACTCACGTGCTTTCTCAGGACCATTTGCAGAAATCATCGCGAATGACGTCATCAGTATAAGCGCTGTGCAGATCATTTCCAATAATCTCGTGTGGCGGTTCATGTAAAAGGATTTCACCCAGGGGAATAGTCCGTTAAAGTAGCACCTGCGGCTCTGTATCAAATATTACAATTAATTTATTATAAATTTAAAATATTTGCTGAATGTCCTAGGGCGGTGGTGGTGAAACTTTTTGGGATCGAGTGCCCAAACTTCAACACAAACCTATTTGTTAGGTGCAATGTGGCAACATTCCATTGAAACTAAAAATTGAGGGCTAGGTTTAGATGACTCAATTAGGGCATTAATATCTGAGTCGCGTTGCCGCAGATGAATCTCTGCGTGAAGTGCCGACTGTGGCACGCGTGCCATAGGATCGCCATCACTGTCCTAGGGATTCTCTCTTGCAGTTGATTCTTTTTGATCGGTTTGAGGCATAGAATCGAAAACTTTTCTCATTTTTTCAAGTCCAACACTTATCTCATTCTTTCATGACCAAATTTATGCACGACCAATGCTCCGATATGTTTCTAACACGCGTCTTCCTTTTGATTCCTGGCCTTAAATATTTGTTTCGCAGGATTAATTTCAAGAAGTACATTTTAACATTTATGTTCAGAATACAAATGATATTTACTATTCCTGAGAGTAACAAAAATGATGTTTACTCTTTCCCGAGACTAACACAAAAAATCTTCGAATAGCATTAATGTTAAATTGTGTCAAGAAGATTAACATTTTGTAATTTTAAATATTATAATTTTCATAATAGCAGATTTTGACGTTACTTACTAATTTAATGGGGAGCGGGGATGCTTCTAAGCATGTGTTTTAAATTACGAAAGACACAACATTTTTAACAGACTAACGCAAGAAGCAGCCGTTAGGTCTCACAGTTAGAACATTGTTACGATGTTGAGTGGTAGAACGCGCGGATCGCTACCAGACATGGACATACATTAAGAAAATACAGAAAAGCGATCTTTAGAAAAAATATCATAAACTTGAAAATAAATTTCAGTATAACTTAATAAAATAACAAGCAACGAAAATCGGCACATGGTAGAAAGTTGTTGAAAAAGTTGTAGAAATAAACCGCATTACCCCACATTCTATCTGAATCCCTACATAAATAGCTAATTAATAATTAAATATCTGTGGTTTGTTTTGTGTCGTGCTATTCTACCGCGTTTTTTCCCCGTTAAAACCCAATTATTGCTAAGATATGAAACTACTCATAGTTCACACGTTACAAGACATGTGAGGAAAGTGAAAGGCCAAATGGAAACTCAGCGAAGCTACATTACATGACGCTGGCCAGCGGAATGACTAACTGCTGAAATACTCAGGACTGAACACTGTCAAGTTTGAAGTGAAGTAACGGGTTCAGATTTCACGCCTCATTGGTTCATTTTCTAAAAGTCTTACTAACGCAGATGTCACGTGGTGCACATCGCTAAGATTATCTTTTCATTCGGTCGACAAGTGAATGGGATTGAAACTACTGAAATTAAAATAACATTAAGTGATTTGAGTGTTTTGAGGCTTGAGCACTATTACAACTGTGTAGACTCAGTTCTGTAAAACTGTTTCACAGCATTTCAGGGGTTCTCGTTATCTACTAAATTGTGGAGATCTAATCCCCGCAACTCGAATCGAATTTATTGAGGAATACCACAGATTTAACAGTGCAAAACATGGAATTAACGTTTTAAAAAATCTTTCCTATCCAAGCTCTGACGCTGAAATTAACGTTATGTTAACGGCCAGGATGTGTGTTTAGGGGTTAATCTTTATCTGATTTCAAAGCTCAAGAGCTTAAAAGCGCTTTGGTATCATTTTTCCAGAGTTCAAGCGCGCGGCTTTCTGTCTTAGCTCTGATGCTACAGAGCCTTGCAATAGCAGCCAAGAAGTTTAAAAAGATTTCTCTCAGTTTTTCGGCCCTTAGTTTCCTTCCCTTCATAGCTAAGAAGATTTTCAGCTTCCTTTCTTACTGCAGGCTTTTAATAACCTTCGTTTTTACCTCTCTCAAATTTAAACACGATCTTTTTAAATAGCTGAACTTTGGGCACCATTGTGCTCTAGCTCTGTAGTTTGCGTACCTTTTTGTCTTGACTCTGGCCTTTGAGAGCTCTTGTCTATTAGCTCCGAGCTTTGAGCAGCTTTCTGTCTTACATCTGTAATTAGGGCATCTTTCTTGCATAGCAATGAATTTGGGGCACTTTTGGGTAATAATTTGGATTAAGAGTATCTTGTGAAAAAGTTTCGGAATCTGAAGGTTTTCCTAAGTCAGCTGTGGGTTTGAATTTCCTTAACCTTGGTGAACTTTGGTACCTTGGTGAACTTTGGGACCTTGGTGAACTTTGGGACCTTGGTGAACTTTGGGACCTTGGTGAACTTTGGGACCTTGGTGAACTTTGGGACCTTGGTGAAATGTGGGACCTTGGTGAACTTTTGTACCTTGGTGAACTTTGGGACCTTTATGAACTTTGGGACCTTGATGAACTTTGGGACCTTGGTGAACTTTGGGTCCTTTATGAACTTTAGGATCTTGCTAAACTTTGGGACCTTGGTGAACTTCGGGGCCTCGGAAAGCTTTCTGAAATATAAAAAAATAAGGTTGAAGGATATTTCAGTGCTGATTATTGCGCTAAAGATGCT
>MUZC01002011.1:0-22602 GCA_002072015.1 Radix auricularia | reverse complement strand
CGAACTCGTGACCATCGGTACGACAGTCGAGCGCGCTACCATTCTACCACCGCGTCCCACAACTTTCGAAAATTTCATGCTTCTACCTACTCGGACATAGGAGAAATAGTGGTTTTTAAATTTTATAAACGCCGGCCCCACATGAGTACGGTTAAGTGTACTTAACTTGCCAAACTTTCATGCTTCTACCTACAGGGAAAATAGGGGAATTAGTGATTTTCAATTTTTATATAGCTCATATAGGGAAAAAACATTTGGAACCCTGGACCCCAGAAAGTGATAATTTAAATATATATGTTCGCCTGTTATAATTTGGGAAATGTAGGCTACTAAAAAATGTCCTAAAATTTCATGCTTCTGCTTACTCGGGAAATAGGAGAATTAGTTACTTTCAATTTTATATAGCTCAAATAACGGGGGGAAAACGTTTTTGGGCCCCCGGCCCCCATGAGTGGGAATTTATGGAACGATTGCCATTATTGTCGGGAGAGTATGCTCAATAATTTCCAAAAGTTTCATGGTCCATGGTTTTACCTACACGGTAAATTTAAGAATTAGTGATGAGTGAGATTTTAATATAAGAAAAAACTACATTTGGGCCCCCGGCCCCAAATGAGTGGGAAGTTTAAAATTCTTTTTAGCAAATTAGCGTTAGGAGAGTGCACTTAACAACTTCACAATGATTCATTCTTGTAACTACACGGTAAATAGTAGAATGGTGATTTTCAGTATTAACATAGCGTATATTAGTAAAAAAAAAACAACTTCATTTGGGGCCTCGGCTCCCCAAGAGTTGGAAGTTTAAAATTCTTTCTCGCAAAATATCGTCGGGGTAGCGTACTTAACAACTTGCCAAAGTTTCATGCTTCTACCTATCCGTAAAATAGGATAATTAGTGATTTTCAGTTGTTATATATAGTTCATATAAGGAAAAAAAAACTACATTTGGGCCCCCAGCCCCCAAAAAGAGGTAATTTAAATATATTTTTGCCTGTTAGCATTGCAGAAGTGTACTCAACTATTTCCTAAAATTGCATGCTTCTGTCTGCTCGAGAAATAGAAAAATTGTTGATTTTCATTTTTTATATAGCTCAAATAAGGAAAAAAAAGTTTTTGGGCCCCCGGCGCCCATGAGTGTGAATTTATGGAACGAAACCTATTTAAGAAACTTCCCCATATGATTGTGTGTACTTTTACCAAATTTCACTTTACTGGGTTGTCTGGATCTTGAGTTATTTGGGAACAGACAGACAGACAGACAGACAACAAATGCGTCTTATATATATATATATATAGATATATGCACTATATCTATTTCTGTCTTGAACAAAACTAAAGTACAAACAAACAATGCAAGTCGTTATCGGGTCTCAAATGTTTTTTTATAATAAAAATTAAATATATTCAGAGTCCAGTCCTCTGTTTTCATGTGCTTATTAAGCTACGACAGAGAGTGTATCCTGCCTAAACAGCTTGGGTCTGCTCAATAAGAGGATTAAAATCTGAAATAAAAACCACAAATGTGTCCTGTTTGAAGACCTCAAAGAGTTAAGGCGCCTGGTTTAAAAAAGAAATATCGTTCAAGCCATTGTGACAGTTTTATCTCAATAATCCCATCTCGCATTGCATTTCAGCTGCATGTCTCATTTAAATTTTTTTTGTTGTTGATTAACCACGTTTTTTTAATCGTAGAAAAAACATATCTTCCCATTAAAATATATAAAAAAAGGACTAAATCTTTTAGCCTATGTTAAGTATCGAAAATATTTACATTCATTCCTTGTCACTTTCCGGCTCATCTTGAATTTCTGTTAATATTAGTTACCATGTCTTCAATTAAACAGTGAGTCACTACCTCCTCCCTATTGAATAAACTAATCACTACTTCCTCCCCATTAAATAAACTAATCACTACTTCCTCCCCATTAAATAAACTAATCACTACCTCCTCCCTATTGAAGAAACTAATCACTACTTCCTCCCATTAAATAAACTAATCACTACTTCCGTGAGAAATGGCTTGAGGGCTGGGCAAATGGGAATACGGCCAGAAAGGTGTACCAGAAAATGCCGCGACCGAACAAAAGCGATGCCTGGTGGAAACTTGACCGTAGTAGTCAGAAGCTCATAACAAGAATGAGAACTGTCCTGTCGGCTGTGTGGCTGCCCCGAGGAGACGGTGGCCCACGTACTAGAATGTTGCCCCGAGTTGGACGGGGTTTTGGAGGGTGAAGTTGCGGTGCCTGCGGAGGATTACCTCTATGGCGATGCCCGAATGATGAGGCTCGCCTGCGAAAAATTGAACCGGGTTTTAAGAGCCTAACGTCTCAACCCAAAAGAGAATGTACATTCATTAGTAAAGATACCATATATCTAGCGATCACCATTCCATATGATATCAATATCAGGATAGAGACTTCGTGTTACTATTTCAACTTATGAGAACTTGACACCCGATGACGCGAATTTCATGTTCTCCTTCACTACCAATATTGGCGATACAGATATTACAGCCATATTTTTTTTGCAGATATGAGTACAGTTGCATCGCTAAGAATTTTTCCAGGGGGAGGTGTGGGGTTGGGACAAAAAAACACACGTTTTTTAATTTAACTGACAATGAATATGCAAGTAATTTTGTTGCATTATTAGATTAATTAGAAGCCAAAGCAGTTTCTAAAGATGAGCAGTTGAACTCATCATTTAGGAAAAAAAATCACATTCTGGTAATTTTTATGACCTGTTAGAGTTTTGTGTTGAATCTGGAGAGAAAGTTTTTGGTATTTATTCGTCAATGGGTTCTTGTCACTTGTTAGACTTGTCAAAGAGCAAAATGGGTAAATGATGGTCACAGAAGAATTCCTGGGATATATTCCAGTTGTCGATAGAACAGCTGAAGGTTTAGCCAACACCATCATTACAAATTCATTAGAATTGGGATTAGATATGAAAAAGCTTGTTGGTTAAGGATACTGCGGTTGTTCTAAAATGGCCGGTAAAGAAGGAGGAGCCCCAGCAATCATTTGAAAAAATACCCAAAAGCAGCATAAGTGTACTGCAGTTCACATAAACTAAATCTTGCCGTGAAAGACTTAAATAATGTGAATGCTGTACGAAACACAATAGGAACAAATAAGTCAATTATAGTGTTTTTCCTAAAATTAGCGAAGAAAACTAGTTATAAATTGTTCCTTTGCTATGTGAAACTAGATGGACACATAAATATAAACGCTTGCGGAGTTTTGCTGAAAATGTGACAGAAATTGTTAAACAAGTGGAATGTTAGAACAATCTGGAAAAAGCAACCAAGTTAAACATCAGTTACTTTGTGCTGTAACAACTGTTACATTTTTTGTTTGTTTAGTTATTATACTAAATATTCATCAAAGTTAGAAGCTGTGACCCAATATTTGCAGTCAGTGCATTCACATTTACTGACGGTACAAAAATACAGTGAAGAATTGTTGACTACATTAGCTGTTTATCGACAGAATTGTGATAAGAGGTATAAGGAAATATTTAGAGTTACAAAAGTTGTTGCAGATGACATTGGTGTCGACATTCAACATCCAAGACAAACTGGAAGACAAATGAACAGGGGAAATCCAAAAGTTGATTTGCCTGATTTTAGAATAACTGTTTTTATACATTACCTTGATTCTATTATTTCATCGCTGGAAACTTGATTTTGTGTAGAAAATAAACCAGCATTTTCCATTTCAGTTGTGCACCCCTTTTTGATGACAAAACTAGGAAGACTCGCATTTAAGGATCAAGCCCGGGCTGAATATTACGCATTCGACAATTAAATCGAGGAGAAACCTGGTATGATATATGGAAATACAAAACTAGTAAAGGGGGAAAACAGAAAGAATGACCAGTGAGGATTTAGATGAAAACATTTTTTTCCATGATTAAGATGGTTTTTTTTGACAGCATTGGCTCATCCAGTAACAACAAGCAAAATTTATAATTTTACGAGCAACAAAACCCTTCTAATGACGTTCCACCGTCGTTTCGGTGGCATGATGTGCCTCCACTCCAACAGCCGTCTCAACAGGCCATAAATGTGCATCATTTCAAAAATACTATTCATTAAAGTTATAATAAACAACCCGAAAAAACAAAGTTTGACTTTAAATCCCAATGCGTACGGCTCAAAATAAAGTCTTTGAAAAAAAAATACTTCACAAAAAATAGCTCGATTCGAACTTTAGTGTAAACTTGTTCAATATGTAAATGATTTTTACTTTTTCTGATTGGCTGTGAGACTTTGTAGGAGTTTGACGGACCAAACGCTATCGATGACCGGGTAGAAAATTAAATATTATTATATAGGATACTCCATTTTATTAGTAAATTAACTGATTGAGACTGAAACCATTAAAATTACAATAATGTAATCAGTTATACTTGCAGATATAATTCTTTTTTATGTTTGATATATGTACATTGTCTTCAATGTAATGAACTTTTATGAAATTTACTTCCGTTTTATTTTAACAACTTTATGACATTCTTTTTAAATTTAGGGGGGGGGGGGTATTTGTGAGGACAAAAATCAGTTGCCATATGTGATGACGTCATTCTTAAATTTTGACTCTTAAATATTTTTATTATATATGGTAGGCTATCTGTTTTATTAAGACAAAAGTAAATTAAGAAACAAATCGCAGAACTTCATTGGAATTTAAAGTGTGTGTCATTTACGGTCTTCCGTATTTCCTTTTCATTGTTGTACGTCTCTTCACTTTCTGTTTCTTTCTTTTCCTTGTAAATAGTGTGGGAATATGAATCGGAGATTTTTTTTAACGCTAAACTAAGTTTAGATCTATATCGTAATAATTGGGATGAAATAACACATCAATTTTTTTATTGATAATAGCAAAAACAATTTTAAATATAGATTTAGATTAATTTATTATTTTAACAAAAAACTTAAACTCAAAAAATATCATAGCACTTGGCACGCTGTATTGGGGCTGCACATATTATTACTAGGACTATTTTGGTTCTTTCAATACCGTATCGGGAACAATATATTAATTTGTTGAGATCTTTATAATCTAATCTGAATTTTGTTTGGACAAAGTGTTACTTAAAAATATCTGTGACTTCAATATCGGGACATTTACATGCTAACGATACCGATATTGCCGATATCCTGATATCATTGCCGATACATCGGTTGACCCTTACTATTACTATTCCTTTATTCCCTCTAATCTTCCACGTTACCATTAATCCACTTAGACTTACTTTTCTCCCTTGCGACCTCTTTAGAAAATTTCAACGCTTTTATAAACTAAGACTCCATTCTTTGACCAAGTTAATTTATTTCCCATACGAAGCTTTGTATCACACAATTCTAAGTTTTAAAAAAACACAAAAAACTGGTCACATAGTTGTAACTATACAAACCATATTCCCTTTTATGACCTTGACGTAACTAAACCTTCTCAACCTAGACAGGGGAGAAACCTGACTATAATTAACTATCCCATTCACGTCTTTCAACAGTGGACACCCCTGGGTGTAGCTAACAATCCCACATTCACCCCGACACGCCTTAGCTAAAACTCTAGCCGAACCACCGTCACCAAATTGGCACGACTAACTAGTCTAAACTCACTAACTAGTTCTTAAAGTGACTTAGAGACCTCAAAACTCCCTTAAGACAGGATAGAACTTTGTATATTGTATCTAATTACTGGCCTTGGGTAACCCGAAGAGACCGTGGTCCTCTCGAGAGCTACAAAGTTATCGTGTAATTACTTCATCAAGACTTAAAACCCTGACGTGTTCAGTGCTGCCCCGTGTGAGGTCACGTCACGTGAGACCTGACAGATTACTTGTTGCCCTCTACTGTATCTGTTGGCCTTTCTCAGACAGTTATCTCAGCTATTTACCTATACATTCAATGCATATATACGTTTTCCTGGAGCCAGTCACAAGAGTTCTAGCTCACTTTTTGCAAAATATCCAAACGGATTTTCGGGGTAAGACTCGAATGCATGAAAGAGGTGACAACGTCAGGACTTTTCTTTTATGGCTAACGACATAACTTAAGTATTCACAAGTTAATGGCGTGACGCATTTTCTGTCCTGAGACAGAATATGACGTAGGTCAATCAAAACATATTGGACAATTTTAAAATCATCTCGAGCAGAAGTACGCATTTTTGATTCCTATGATTTATAATAATAAAAAGGTTATTAAATATGAAAAAAATTATCTTATCTTAGATATACAGACGCTCCTTCTATGCAGACGATAATTGCGTCCACAGACCATGAGAGATGATCTGTTGGCAAGTTATGCAGCGGTCACAGGCCACGGCTATAGGGGTTCCACGCATTACCCCAGCCGCCTAACTATTGTCTAGTTAGGTACCCATTCATAGCTGGGTGACTCGGGGACTCCTCAGGCCCCGGGAACAAATCCTCGCCTTCGCGTGGATTCGAACTCGTGACCATCTGTACGACAGTCGAGCGCGCTACCACTCGACCACCGCGTCCCACAAGAAAGTTGAGACCGCAGATCCCACTCGCCACCCCCTTTCCAAAGGAGACAAAAATATTCCAAATTTACACATAATATTTACACCCAAAAACATTACCAATTAATATGCTTTTATTTATAAATATATGATTTCTTTTATACACAAAGAAATTGTATACATTGGTATATAAACGTATTTATACATCTACTTACCTAACTTTAATTGTAGAAAAATAAAATTTTGTATGATGGTATCAAAGTTTAAATTATTTGAAATATATTGTTCTATGGAGAATATTGCAAGATTGTTTAATCTTAAATCACTCATTGTGGAAGGAAGATTTTTTCATTTACAGCTAGATACACTGATAGCAACTGATGAAAAAATTCTTAGCAAAATTATAATGTTAAGTACATAATTTTCCAATCTATACTTCTGAATATATATTGAAAGATCAAGGGGGCCTTTCCCCCCGTTTTGCGAACGTATACTTCTTCTTGTATTGTAGATACAGCCAGGAACTGGTCTTAGGCCACTGCAACCTATACGGCCGCAGTTAACCCTGCGCTTTCATAGGCCCGTCAGGATTTCCATTTATTATGTCTATTAATACCTTATCCCTACCCAAACTTGGCCCCGCGCATCCCTTTGCGCACACTAAGCTGTATAGGGCCCTGCAATTGCTAAGTCTGGTCCTGGTACAGCCGTAAAAACCTGGATCCTTTTTTTGTTCAATTTGAACTGTTCTTTGTCAATGGTAATAAAAGAAATTTATTTGATGTTAAAATTCTTCATTTAGTAGGTTACGTATTACACATGAATATTTTCTTGCAAGGACGTGAAGCTCATCAGGGGGTTCTATTATTTTCTTTTATAATTGCATCTATGGATAAGAACATTTCTCGTTGTACGTCTTGCTTCTGAAGATAGAACCCCGTCTCCTGAATTTTACCCACTCATACTTTCCTCCTGCTAACTCGGCGCTCAGTTGATATCTCAAACTCTCTATAATCTATAGCAAGGCTCAGTATTAGCACATAACTTTGTTCCATGAAATAGTTTTGCATTATTTTTTTAAACGTGTTCCCATATATTGATACCATAGAAAAGAAAAAGGTTGCATTGAATTGAGTAAAGTTCCAGCATCTGATCTCGTTTTACTAGTTACTTCTTCAGATGTGAATTTTTTCAAGGCACTTGAAATTTTTATGTACATTTTATGTCTTTTTCGAAATTATGTATGTTGTGGTGTTTATTAACGGAGAATTTTGAATATTTTCATGATCTTGTCCTAAATCTTAATAACTTTCAATAAAATAGACGCATAAAATTACCTACACATTACTTTATTTGGAAAGGCGTAACATTTTAAATGAATAACCGCATGTTAATGGAAAAAACAACAAGTTCTTTGTGCTACTTTAATGCAATAAAACAAAATACATTTAATTTTTAGTAAGTTACCTGACATAAATATTCTAAAACTGTTATGGCGATACTAATATAACATCTTATTCGGGCCAGCGGTGATGTGTTTGTGTGTGTGTGTGTGTGCGCGCGCAGTTTTCTTGTAAAAGCGCTATTAGTGAAGCATAACGCTTAATTTTCCAAACCAATCGATAACTTTTTGGGGCGACTTTTAATTTTTGAACGATTTTGCGTTAGTTACAACAACCAAATCAAAGAAATGTTGCGTGAATCCCTTATTTAAGATTCGAAATTAACAATATGTTTGTTTCACCTTGATTTTCCACCTTCGAACCAAAAAGGGCGGTTGTCAGAAATGGCTTTATTTTTCAAAGGCCCAAATTCCGCTCTCTAGATGAATGCCGCCAGGGGCAGACCGCCCCCACCGCCCCTGCCTAGCTGTATGTAAAAATTTTGAAAGTTGTGCAAGACCAAGTTTGGCTGAAAATTGTAATGTTTAGACCGACCTTAAGGATGGCACCTTACAACAGTTCCATGCAGCCACTATGATCTCACGTTCAAACAGTGACATCAAAGACAAACTAACTGTTGCCATCACGGGACACACAATTAATAAAAGAAAACAATATTAAATGACGTTGAAATTTTAAAGCAAAATGTTTAAAAAGTAAAAGAGAACACATTAAGTATGAGCTAAACTCTAAATTACACGATTGCTTGCCACCATTCAAGATGTTAAATGTATTCTATACATATTGCAGTTGCAATTGATAGGTACCCTGTGCTGTGTTCTCTAAACCAGTGCTTCTCAAAGTGGTGGTCCACGGACAGGTGCCGGTCCCCAGAAGTTATCAATGAAGGACATAAAAATATAATTATAATAAGGCATTTGCAAACATTAAATTTATTAATACTAACCCTAAGTAATATGTCAAAATTTTCGGCAATAGCACATAAAATGAAACAAATAAAATAAAATAAAAAATAAAAATTACGTTTGGCCACCACGTCAGTATAGTGCAAATAGTTCACCAGTCCCTGGTGCAATCGAAAAAGTTCATGCCGGTCCGCATCACTAAAAATTTTGAGAAGCACTGCTCTAAACCCTATTTGTGGTAGTGATAGTCTTCAGTAAGGCGAAGATATATAGAAAGCGCTTTGCCACACCGTTCTGTTCTAAATGATGCGGGTGCGTTCTATGCCTATCCTTGTGTAATCACAAAAAGCACCGTTGTTGCAAGATCGTCGTGTTATGTCATGTATATTTTCATTGGCATGGCGCATTAATCTGTATTGATTTTTTTATTACTTTAAAAAAATAAAATAAAAAACTTCTAATGAACTGTAAATAGTAAATAGACTTGAACGTTACATTTGCATTTCAAGGTTAAAGAATTGAGTTTCGTTTTCATTTCAACTCATAGCTGAATTAAGTGTATTCCCATGAATATTACCCCTTGATAAAAGACTGTTCTGCCAAAAGAAGACTTTAAAAATTCAACTTCCCATAAATAAAAGTCTGATGCTTTTCAACTGCACAGAGTACGGACGAAAACATACAAAAAGACTTGATATTTCTAATTGGTATAATTACCCCAGTTGCGATTTCGTTTAAGTCAATTTTTTTCAGAGACAAGTCAGATTAACCATGGGCTCGTCCGAAATTCGAAGAATATTTCACAACTTTAGGCCATTCAATTTTTTTCTTTTGATTCATTTAAAACACTGACCACATAGAGACTGTAGCTGAATTGAGTATTTTTTGTTCTCGCTTCTGTGGCTACAATTAATACAAAATTTGACGCCAATATCAATGGTGGATTTCGAGCGCAGTTGCTCCATTAAGAACAGGGGTGCGCAACCTGCGGCCGTGAGCACGAACATGTGCAGCCGTAGAAATCAGTATAAATTATAATAACTAGCGGCCATCAAATATTTGCTATTTGGCAATATATTATGTAAAGTTGTAAACATAATATCGAATATTCATTAAAACTATTAAGCACTTGCTATTGAAAAACAAATTAGTAGTCCAGCAGCTGTAGCATTAGCTGAAGTGTTTCGCAGTTGAAAGATCACGGTAATGACCATGTGCAGCTCATAAATCTGCACTGTATTAATCAGCAGGAGGTGCTGTGTTCTAAATCTGTTGATTTAGATAACATTCTGACAGATGTGAATAACATTATCCTTTTCGTTCGCGCGAATGCTCTTCACTACGGCCAATTCATAAAAAATCTTCACACAAATGATTCGTCGGCTGAAGATATTCTGTACCACACCAGCGTTCGGTAGTTGTCACAAGGAGAAACATTTCACCATGCTCTGTTGCTACGAAAAGAAATACTGTAATTTTATGCCACGAAAAAAAGGACTGCCCACTGCAGAACAAGGCCTTTTTACCATCACTAATCTTTCTTGTAGATTTGTTAATTTATATCAACTGCCTAAACGAGTCTCTGCAAGGCAAAGGAACAACAGTTTACCCCATGCACAGAAGAGTACAGGATTTCTGCGACAAATGTCGTCTGCTACAAAGTCATATCCAACAGCTCAATCCTTATTATTTTCCACAACTCACCGCTGTAATCGAGAGCAACGGACAAAAAAAAAAAAAGAAAAGATGAAATTCCGACTACATCCTTATGAGGCGTCCTCGAAGCGCTGTTGTTGGAATTCGCAGGATTTCGACAAGATCTCAGAAAATATGGGACTCGATGCTTCTCCACAATTGGTTGAGACAGAGAGTGCGCCGTTGGGTGTACAAATGGAACTGATCGAACTAAAAAATAACGCGCAGCTTTGAAGATATTCGTTGACAAAAACGATCTAATGGAGACATGAAAACAAGCTTTAAGGTATCCCTAATTTCGGAATATAGCAAGAAAGGTTCAAGTGTTGTTTAGAAGCACTTACATACGCGTATTGTCATTTTCACGAATGAAATATCTCAAGAATAACTATCGAACCCGACTGGCGTACACAAAACTGACCTTAGGAATACGACTGATGATCTCCAGCGAGTGCCCGAACTTTGTACGACTCTCGGCAAACATCCAAGAGCAAGGCAGCCACTAATTTTATGACTCTGGCCTGCTAAGTTACAAGGACAGTACTGGTGAAGCAGCTTATCACTTATTCAATTCTTGTGTTCTTTGTGTACTGATGCCACTTTAAAATATCTTTATGCTGTATAGGTGTGACATGATGTTACGACACAGGTTTACATGACAATGTTCAATAAAGTAGAAAAATAAGAGAATATCGATGGAAATGTTATTGTAATTAACAACTGTATTTGCCTACAATACATTATGATTATGTCATTATTATCTCATGGTGACTATTACAAGAAATACATTTTTTATAGTGACTGTTTCGTTTTCCAGTGAAATATTTTTGGCGGCCGTGGCAAAAGTAATTTTTTTTATGCGGCCGGCAATAGCCGAAAGTTGCACACCCCTGATTAAGAAGTTCATTTATGTAATAGCACAGCTTGCATAATAGTACGTTCACTTTATAAATAAGGAACTTTAAAATCGATTTCAATCGAGCATATCAAGGATTCACATAAGGTTTCGCAATACCATCGTTGGTATTTCTTTGATAAAGACGTATGAATGAAATATTAAACAGGACATTGCTAGATTATTTAGAGGGACCTTGACATGGTTTAGGAATTGTAAGCCCAAAACACCAAACAAGAATTTTGATGTTTTGCTTTGTTTGAAAAGTACAAGAGCTCTGATCCATACTTATAATGAAAGTCTCTAATATAAGACTAAGAAACAAAAAGAAAGCACCTAGTCATGTGACAATAGCACAGCCTTTTGTCTTGCTACGAGACCAGCAAACCGAACCTTGTTCTCTATTACGCAATAGGGTAAAGAAGGTTTTACACTCGCTGTTGAAGGATTAAACTTTCCAAGCCCTGGCTGAAATCTGGATTTTCAGATTAACTGGTGGAATTTCACTTTTTGACTTGATGTGTAGGGAACAGAATTGTAATAGGTTGGGGTTAAAATTCAAATTACACGTAAGGTTTCGGGTCGAAATATAAACATTCAGTATTGAAAAATTAAGCCTGTTTTTTTAAAAAAATAAAACAACAACAGCAACAACAATAGCATTAATTGAAAATTAAAAAGACAAAATGTATCATAAAGAAAAATAATTGGAATAACCGTTTTTCTTCTTATGAAAATTTCCCAGCGCTGAAATTTGTTTAGTTTTTTTTTTTTTTTTTTCCAAAAGTTTTCCTATGTTGGGAATTACTTTATGTGTCATTGAGATTTTAAGGATGGACTTCAATTGTTCATCAATGAGACGGATTTACAGTAACGTTTCGCTAACAAACAGCTGCTTACAAAGATGATAAGTGTTTCCGAAATAGGGCTGTCAATTTTGTTGAAAATTGCTGCCCGGGTACCCGTCCGAATTTCGAACGTGTACCCGGGTTACCCGTTCGAAACATCGAATAATTTTCCCCGTCATGACCGCTATAGAATCAACCTAGCCAACTTCTATGCACCTCATTTTACACAGTAGCCACATGGCCGACGTCCCTAATTGACGTCGCGCGATTTTGGCCGAATTTTACAACCCCCTCGTCACAAAACTTGGACTACCCTCCAATATGACGTCATAAGGCTTTGCACCCCCTCCCCATCCAAGCCGTACTTCTTTATTTTAATGAGCATATGTCCATTAACTTTATTGTCACTTAAGTTTGTATTTAATGTGAAGTTGAACACTTTAAATTTATAAAAGCGTCAATCCATGTAAAACATCATTAAATAAATTGTAAGCAATCAAATATTTAAGAGTAACTTGTATTAATAGTTACACATTTTAATGTGACGTCACATTTATAATACACACACACCTTGCCTCGTCTAAAATGTGTGACCCCCACCTCCCCTAGGTGCGAAACGTCATTTTTGGACGGCCCCTTACCCATCGTAAACTTATTTATTGCCTTTAAAAACTGAACACCTTTGGGTGTATTAATAAAATCAGCTTTTGGGCAAGGCACACGCGGTAATGAACACACAAAACGCAATCGAAGGGACGAGGAGGGGGGGGGGGTAGATAAAAAAAAATCTACAATCGGAAACCCAATGTTGGCGTATTTCAGAGCGCATCCGGGCAGAATATCCACTTTTCAGACTCCTTTTCAATTAATCGATTGCACCTATGTTTGCTAAGCTCTATCGAACTTTCTGCAAAATAGTTTTTTTTTTAATGCATTCCGAAAATGTGTATACACTCTTTAAAACACTACCATTTATTTATACACACTTCGAGTTGTTTGTATTTAATTTTGTATTGTCCATTCTCTACAAAAAAAAGCTACATGGCTTATCATATCATCCTTTTCTTGATTTTATAAACTACTTTGTAGGCTAGGACAGTAAGTTTTTTTCAAACATTGTCATAAGCAGGCTATTCCCAACATGCTCAATGTTCAAGGCGCATATGGACCAAACTGGGGCATCGCTTCGAGATTGGAACACGTGAGCTGCGCATACCTCATACAGTTGTACTCAGTCTCCAGATTAAAAAGTCCATTTAGAATTGCTCGTGTAGTTCCCTCGCCTCTGGTTAATAGGTTATACAAATCTAGGAATTAAATTTACCAAAATGAAGTAACCTTAATATTTTTCGTTCCTGCAAAGTGTGAATTTGGAAACAACCGAGTGTTGGCATAATTCAACATTCCATGGCCACAAGTAAAGTGAGACTTTTTTGGTATAATCATGCCTAAAATAAGCATAGCGTCAGTTTCAAATGCATTCACAGCATCATACTATTCAGTGAACTAGTGAACTCATCCACGGACCCCAGTTTCAGGTCATTGAGATGAATGGTTTTAGTTTTAAAGAAATGTCAACTTACATTTGCAATATTTGCCCCCCGCCCCCCCCCCNCCCCCCAAAAATAAAAATAAAAAATAATAATAATAATTTTTCCCCCTTTGCTATCAACTGTAAAAACCTCAGAAAGGCTGATTATTTCCACAGTGGCACTAAAGATATTTTTGCCTCAGCCTAAACTTTCTATTGGAGGGGGGGGGGAGTTATTTTGTAGCATCCCAGTAAAGACCTCACTAGGTTGATAAACTGTACGCCAGTCATGATGTTGGCCCACATGGTTTGAGCTAGATCAGATGGCCTAGAGCAGTGGTGCCGAACCTATGGCACACAGAGCCTCAGCAGCCGGCACACGGCTAAACTGTTACTCCTTTAAATAAACCAGCTAAGCCAAACAGCCGTTTTCAGGTTTCATTGGAGTGTTGGCACTTAGCTGTAAATACCAATAAATGGGTTTTCGTTGAATTTTGGGCAAGCGGCCCCAACAAGGTTCGCCACCACTGTGGTAGATTGTATTAGTAAGGCTAAATATATATTGAAAGGTAACGAGCTGATTCTTAGACATTCCAAAGTGAAATATACAATTTTCTCACCAGTCTTGCTTATTAGAATAGGTCAAAGGTTTAAAATTATAAGAGACATTACTATAAAGAACTTAACAGTACTGAAATTTCTGATCTAGATAAGAAGTTTATGGATGTTACTTGAGGAATTTATTTTTTTTAGGAAGAAAGAAAACTTATCACGGTAACAACATTCAAGTCAGCTCCTACAGATTAGAATAAGACTTTGAAAAAATATCTTGGGAATCAGTTGCCTAAACCTAAGACACGTAAGCAGATGACACAATAAAGTGAAGTCATCGAGCCGAGCTTGAAGAGAAAACATCAGAAACTTTGAGTAAACGGACCTGGACAAGGGAATCCACTTAGCTGTAACACAAGATGGGGCGTAGAGACTGTCGGACTTTCATCGCTGGACCAGACATCAGTGGGACCAAACAAAATAAGTCTGGTTTTATCATTACTCGGCATTCTTCAGCCAACTTGCCACCTTTATACAAAGTCTCTTATTCTACCCTATCCGTTGACAGTGAAGGGGAGAAAGTGACCCAAACCCCATTTACACAACTTTAATAATTATTTAGTTTGGGTTTCAAATTATCATAATTTCACTGCAACTGTGGTTGTTATTTTTTCGGGGAGGGAAGGAGGGGGGGGGTAGCATAAGTAAACATAAATACCATACGCCAATTCAATTCACACTAATTTTGGTTCACTCAATATTTGCTGATGATTCTGGAACAAGCTGGGGGGGGGGGAAAGACGGCAAGTGTAAACTTATTTATTCAAGTCCTAACTCGTCACGTACATCGGCAATCAAACAAGTGTTGAGCCTATAACTAATCCTAATTGGACGGCTTGCCATCCCATAGGTTACCGGAGTGCTGCGGGAAGACCGGAATATAAAGATGGCCAGAAATGGCGCGGCTCAAGCAGGGGCAATAATTCTATCAATTTGTCGACAGTTTTCCTATGATATCTCCTCCGACCGACCGTAGCGTGGCTAATCGCATTAATCATGTCCACTCTTGGGAAACTAGATTATAAGGTGTACAAATAGTTTTTTATTCTTTCCCCATTCCTTTTCCCCCCAAACGAACGATGTGAACTAGAATTGATTTCTTGATTAGCTTGTAGAGATGTCACTCAAGTTCTCTTATAAAAGAGGAAATAATGAAATTAATTCAATCAGCGTTAAATGCTGCAGATCTCATTCAATGATGCAATAATAGGGGGGGGGGATAAGTAAAAACAAAGATTAAGAATTAAAAGAACAATAACGTAATTGAATCGGAAAAAGGATTATGTGAGAGTTATTTTTAATGGCGTATTGCACAAACAAAGTAGAGAAACATTAGGCTGTGAGTCTGTGATCAGATGTAATGTCGATTATAAACTATATCCTCAAACGCAAGGAACTATTTACCCTATTTTGAGTTTGATTTTAATGAATACAAAACAGTAACAAAGCTGATAAAATGAAGAGTTGAAGATGATTTATTAAGGTTGGTTTGATTGATAAATCGTTCTTAGAATCAAATTCATTTCTGTTGATAATTTATGTCTGAAAATGTAATCATAAATGGCTCCAACAAATAAATAAAGCTGTTTCCGATGTTTCCGTTTTTTGTTTCTTTGTTGCATGTAATCCGAAACATGAATATACAATATTTTTGTTGTTGAAAAATCCGTCTGAATTATAGTCAATTATTTAACATCAAGGTCATAATGATTTTTTAATGTATGTCTCCTTGAAGATTCTATTGTAATTTATATAGTAGTTTATAGAGTACTTAAACACTGTAGACTGTAGGTAAAGGCCTGAGTCTCTCGCTTGGATAAGACAACATTTAAATAAGGGTTTAATTAATGTCTGTGAATTTTGTATTTTTCGAATTTGAATTTCGACACTCGTTTATTTTTTTCATTTTATATCATCAAAATTTGTTGTCTATCATTAAGTTCAATTAACACCCTTAGGCAAGAGAGTGCTATCTGGGTATGGAACAATATAACGAAATGGAAACAATGGAAATAACATACTTACCGTTTGTCTTTGTGCTTGAGAAGTTCCGATGTTTGCTCGACAATACAAGGCCAGGTCTCCGGCCTGTTGGTCAGTACACTGATCAGGGGATGGGGCGGGCTCCTAAAAAGACAAACAGTTGGACATTTGATCATTTTGGCGCAAGGAAAACTTTATGAATGTTAGAGTTTCGGATATATTGAAACTTGGTTTTATGACAGAAACTTGGTTTTATGACAGAAACTTGGTTTTATGACAGAAACTTAAAAATTACTTTCAATTTGTATGTTCACAATAATGCACACATTCATATACGGTTAAAACAGGGTTCGGCAACCTGCGGCTCGCGAGCCGCATGTGGCTCTTTCAATGTCAAGATGAGATGCGGTGCTCCAATTCCATGCGCAAATAGAAATAATTGTATTCTTTTATTTTAAAAACGCATGTTAGTGGCTCCTTAAAAAAACTGTTAAATGCTGTAAACTTAACTTTTGGCTCTTCCTCATAAAAGGTTTTCAACCCCTTGGGTCGGAACATTAAATTATAATATTTTCTAAATGTCCTTATTGTAGAGAAATACTTTTTTCGTTAACAAGAGAGAAAAGTCACCAACAAAAATAATAACCAAATAATGAAACAAGGAAAAATACACAAAGAAAAATACCAGACATAGAGAAATTTTTTTTAATAGTCAAAAATTTGGGAAAATCCAGACCATTAAGGAAATATCTTTTTCTGACATTTCGGTTCTTGCAATTATTCAGTTCGGTTGGTTTCAACAGTTATACTGTTGAGAAAAAAATACATCGGAGATGAGATTTAACAAAATATCTATTTTTTAAAAGTGGCCTCATTACCCATTGTAAGTTATTATCGTTTGTATAAGAAGCTGAAGTAATGCAAACGTCACAATCTCCTTGCTTTTTTAAAACATTATTTTACCTTACAACTTCTGTACTATTTATGAAGCTATTATTTTGTCTCGATATGATGAGTAATAGACAAAATGAAGAGCGACGGGTGTAACAAACAAACTGTGTCCTGATGTGGAAATTGCTTTGACTTTTTAATTGGATTTTTTTATAACAGACAAAGGCCTTTAGAATAAATCAGGAAATGTGTTTCTCCCACTTGCCGTTATTAAAGACCTACTTTGGGGCAAAGATACCTTCAACTATCATTCATTCATATTTTTATACTGTCACCCTGGCTGTTATTATTCCCGCGTATCAATGAGTGTCAAATATTCCAGACACGAACTACCGATTATTAGACTTGAGAAATGTTACCGACTATCGCCGGAAGGAAGATGACAGCTTTAAAATATAAAAAATAATATATTGATTTCTTTGCAGGAAGACTGGATGGCTATCATTTATTCTTTTATCTGAACACCGATAATAAGGAAAACATCACTAATTAGATATTTTTGTTTATTAGGCTAATCAATATATATTTATCATATTGAAATATTTTTAAACAATGTAATCAAGGTAAACAAAATAAAAACGGTTTTCAAATAATCTAAATTATTGAGCAAATTAAACGAAGTATTGGCTAATATTGACTTTTGTTGCAATCAACGATTATATATATAATAGCCCAGTGGTGTGGGTATGTTTGTAACGTAACGCGTAACGCAAGAGATGTACCACAGTCTACAGCAGTTAGTTTAGTTGAAAAATCGTGTTTTGATGAGCACTGTAAAAATATTTAATAGGATGACGTCATTGTTTGGTGTGCATCGGTGCGCAAAATACGGTGCGCAAAATACAACCCCTATTATTATTATTAAATAAATACTTTGCGTACATTTCATAAAGTTTAATAATTCGTATTTATCAAAAAAGGACAAGTTAGTTGGTCTTTAAAAAAAAGGTTGGCGCCGTAGGCGCCCAAAAAACGGGGGCGCCGCAGGCGCCACGGCGCCTGGCACAATCTAGTAAGCAATAATTATATTAGTTTTTGGGGAATTAATAATTCATATCAATTAACAAACAATTTAAGATAGACCTTTGTACTGTTGAAGTTTCACAAACACTTTGACTTAATTGACATAATTGCAAGTGTTATACCAGCTTTAAGAATGCTTATGTTTGCACGAGCTATTGGACTAGTTATTTTGGATACTTTGACTTTATTTAACTGATGATGTCGGACAACTTACTATCTGGGATACTTTGACTATATTTAACTGATGATGTCGGACAACTTAGGACAACTTACTATCTGGGATACTTTGACTATATTTAACTGATGATGTCGGACAACTTACTATCTGGGATACTTTGACTATATTTAAATGATGATGTCGGACAACTTACTATCTGGGATATTTTGACTATATTTAACTGATGATGTCGGACAACTTACTATCTGGGATACTTTGACTATATTTAACTGATGATGTCGGTGACTATATTTAACTGATGATGTCGGACAACTTACTATCTGGGATACTTTGACTATATTTAACTGATGATGTCGGACAACTTACTATATGGGATCGCTGACCTAAATAATTTTCAGCAAGGGATAGCTAACCTTTATTTAAATCGCTTTGTGGGATCTTTAACTTACATCAATATCACACAATGGAGTTTCTAACTTATATCTTAAACGGGATAAGTGCGAGACAATCCTACCAAGAAGACCGCGTGATGAATTAAAACAGTAGAGGTTTATTGAAGTGTTAATTACATCTGGGGAGATGTTTGCTCAAACGTTAACTATCCTTTTGCATCATTAATATTAACACAGAAACCATAGATTGATGGAGAAAATGTCATTGTCCATAGTTTTGAAAACATGCTATGTGTTCAAGTAATGCTATATCATTGACACCCGGTTTACCATTCAAAATATAACAGCAGACAATTCAGAGACTTGCTTTTCTTTATTCCATCACTACACATAACTTACTATGTGTAAAACAAAGGTAACAGAGCCTTTAATCTACGTTATCGAAATCTACTTTACACGCAACTTCTACATTATCCACCTATAGCATCAAGAGATATTTATCAGTAAAATTTACAGCGCCGCGTTTCACATCATCGAAATCTCTAAGGCTAAGCCATCCGCTTATCGTTCCGCAGTGTCAATCTTTCAAAACTGTGTCCGTATACAACAATCAAGGGTGGAGGAACATGGGCGCAATGTGCAATTAACATGAACTCGCCTGGATGAGCTCCGAGGAATGTTTGAACAGAAGTAAATCGCTGGGCCCTAATCAATAAAAGTATATTGACGGAACATCTGTTCATTGTTAAGGGCCATGCATCGCATGACAACGTTTTTAACTCAAACCTTACCGATACATTTAGTTGAAAGGTGGGGGGGGGGGGGGGGCGAGGTAAGGTACACAATTTTTCAAAGAGTTTTTTGTGTACAGACTTGAACTTTGGAGATGTCTGCTACATAGGCTTGACCTGATGTGGCTAAAGTTTTGTCTCGATCTAAATAAAAGTTTGGAAGTTATTCGTTTTTTGGTGATGACCTTGTTTTAGTGTCATTCTGTATTACAGAAACTCAAAAAAGATTTCGAAGAAGTTGATTCATTGGGGTTCTCATTAAAAATATTCTTTCTTGAGAACCATATTTTTCGACGTAAAAGACGCTCCAAAATATAAGACGCACCAAATTTTAAAGGAGTAACATCTATTTTAAAAAAAATTTTAAAAAAATACATTCTGAACCTAATACTTTCAATTCGTCATTTAAGACGAAAGAGTGTGTCTTATACGGCGAAAGATACGGTATATGTTATTTCAAGTTAAGATGGTAGGTAGAAAGTTCGCGCCTTCATAACGCCCAAGTTTCCAGGCTCCATCTTTCGAATCATTATCTGCCACCTTGAGGATACCTGTTCACAGGCACATCTTTCAAGAATTATATAACGTTATTTACTTCTGAATTATGTAGTCATTACTCTCAGTACCTATTGCCACACCCATCATCACATACAAAGGAGACGTTGTCTGCTACTTTGAATGTCTTAGAAGGTTGTTTTTTTTTTTTCAATTTTTTTCTTTTATTTGAAAATACACCACTGCCAGGATTTTTAGTATTGGATGTAGACTATGGATGATTTGAAATTTTGTAGACAATTAAAAGCAGAATTTAAATAGTATGATTTTAGAATAAGGTCGATCCTGCACATCAAGATGCGCTTCAAAATCACTTAGATCTATCACATATTTTGTGTATTTAAAAAAGAACGTTTGGTGCTTTCTTTCAAAACTGATACGCAAGTTGTGTGTTCAAGCGCTTAAAAGAAAAGAACTTTCAAGTGATCATAGATCTATATTGTGTTAATTATCGAACAGTCGTGGAAATGTCAAAATTTTGTGATTAAACACATCTTAAAACCAGTTTGTACTTCCAGCAAACGATTTCCATATCTATAGCATTTTTAAGTAATTTTGTGGTGAATAGGGATGAGGGGAAAGCACTCCTGTATGTCTGAGAGGCTCATTCTTCACACGTCAATAAGTCAAGGCGTCCCTACCTCTCTCCCCTCCCACTAGTTAATTTTTTTTATTTTTATTAGGCATCCCTGATGGGAACCGGGAAGGAAATCCTAATAGCGATTTAAAAATTCTAGGTGTCAAATTCAATTTAAAAGAAAATTTTTAAAATATATCTGCCTTGACCTTGATGCTCAAATAAGGAAAATGCGCGCGCGACAGAGATACAACCTTATGATACGTTAACACTGATATATGAACACACGAGAACCGAGACACTTCCTTCCTAGGCCATACATCCTGGTTATGATGGATCCTCTGTTACATGGAGTTGGATGAGCATGTTGCTTTCTTGTTTTAGCACAGAACGCGGCCCTACAGGCTCAGCGCGTGTACCTTTATACGCGATTAAAGCGTTTAAAGTGTGTTTTTAAGGATTACTGCCATACAGAATTAAACGTTCGTTTGTTAGCTTAACAATAAAAGAAACGGGTTTATAGAGGCCGAACACACACACATAGACACAGACGCGCACGTCCAAGGTCACACAATTATGATTATTCAGTAATTCCTCGTATAACGAAATAGATAGGGTTCCAAAGACCGGCTCCGAAAACTAAATTTCCGCGAAGTTCGGACGCCAACTTAAAAGCAATATGCAATCGATACATAAGTTTACAGTGACTGAACAGCGAAATACCCGTATGATGTAATGATGATGACGAATGTGCTGTACATTAAAATATGACGATGAAGGTAATGATGACTTTCACTGCAAGGCCGATGACTGTACTTCACGTC
This sequence comes from Radix auricularia, assembly GCA_002072015.1. Classification (NCBI taxonomy): domain Eukaryota; kingdom Metazoa; phylum Mollusca; class Gastropoda; family Lymnaeidae; genus Radix; species Radix auricularia. The sequence goes on along the minus strand of MUZC01002011.1, from coordinate 939 downwards.
TATTCAGACGTCAGTGCCACTTCTTGGGGCACCTCTTCTAATACTACTACTATATTTAAAACCCCACAAAGTAGCGAATCAGCGAAAAGTGAACCGCGAAGTAGTTAGGGATTATTGTACAACAATTGGAAAAATTGAACAAAAATAATCATCATGGATCCCGTTATAGTTAATGAAAACTTTTGGAAGAACAGGGTAGACAAAGAGTTTTGGTTTGTTTCCACGCATAGTAACAATAAGTCAGGCCATGATTTATCAACATTGATTGATTGATTTATTAAAAACTTGAAATATACGCGAACAATTACGTAATAAAATTCTATACCTCTTTTGTGATGGGATAATTTAAATTGCAAATGACAACATTAACGCGCGTTAACTCATGGCATGTCATCTGTACAAATACAAGAGCTATTCTACCAGCATAAATAATACATACGGACAAGGAAACTAAAATATAAACATGATTTTCATCAGAGAAAGTTTCACGAGACAGTATTTGGGTAAATTTACGACTAGAAATCAGAACGCGGTCAACTGAATAGCATTGCAACCAAACAACTTAAAATCGATTTTCTTGATTTCTTTATAATGTAGGGGGATATGTTTCAACTTAATCATTGTCAATACAACGTCGATTGTTGAGGATTGTTCTAGTTCGAAAAAAAAAGCCGCTAATCCGAGAATCTTCTTTGTTAAGGTAGCGATCCATCATACCAGAAGACTATCCTCGCACACAAATTGGTTTTCAAAGCCCCGTTTCAACTAGTTAAGTCACCACGTGTTTACCAACCAAGCAGCGCGGACTTACAATACACGACCGTCGATCATGAGTTGCCAGGATGGAGGCAGACATTTCAAATATTAATGTAGAACATTAATTATAAACAAACATACTGTCGTGTACCGTTGTCTAGGGTTTTAGGTCCCGAGGCTTAC
>MUZC01002010.1:8133-31899 GCA_002072015.1 Radix auricularia | reverse complement strand
TCAGGTATATTCATTACACAAGAAAATTCATAAAAATATGTCTAAAATCTAAACACAATTACTGATAACTACATAATGCTGATATCTAACATAAGTACTGATACATAATACGAAAATGCGTAAACACGTCCTGAGTTCCAAAAGGGACCAGGCTTAACATGATTTTTTACGTTTGTCCTGAAGAGAAATGTAAGTAGAGTATGTGTTTACAAGTGTATTTTGTTTCTGGAATGAATGAAGTGTTTACGTGCCAAACTCGTCCTCTCATTACAGTCAGTGTAGACACCAAGCAGGATGAGGTCTTATACGTGTAAAGTCAATTCAACACATTCGTGATGAACATATTGGTCACGACAACTATCGACAGTTAGAGTAATTGTTGGTTTTATATTGGTCACAACAACAACTATCGACAGTTACAGTAATTGTTGGTTTTATATTGGTCACAACAACTATCGACAGTTACAGTAATTGTTGGTTTTATATTGGTCGCAACAACTATCGACAGTTACAGTAATTGTTGGTTTTATATTGGTCACGACAACAAATATCGACAGTTAGAGTAATTGTTGGTTTTATATTGGTCACAACAACAACTATTGACAGTTACAGTAATTGTTGGTTTTATATTGGTCACAACAACTATCGACAGTTACAGTAATTGTTGGTTTTATATTGGTCACGACAACAAATATCGACAGTTACAGTAATAGTTGGTTTTATATTGGTCACGACAACAACTATCGACAGTTACAGTAATTGTTGGTTTTATATTGGTCACGACAACTATAGACAGTTACAGTAATTGTTGGTTTTATATTGGTCACGACAACAACTATCGACTTTACAGTAATAGTTGGTTTTATATTGGTCACGACAACAACTATCGACAGTTACAGTAATTGTTGGTTTTTTATTGGTCACGACCAGCAACTATCGACAGTTACAGTAATTGTTGGTTTTATATTCGTCACGACAACAACTATCGACAGTTACAGTAATTGTTGGTTTTATATTGGTCACGACAACAACTATCGACAGTTACAGTAATAGTTGGTTTTTTATTGGTCACGACAACAACTATCGACATTTACAGTAATTGTTGGTTTTCAACTCAACCTTATAATCAGATCATGTACGTCCTCGGAGAATTTAATTCGAAATATTTGCTACAACAAAAGGGCGTTTTGATATTGCGTGATGTCAAACACATAGACACATTATTTAAAGCCGCTGCAAGAAAAACTTAAACAGCTGTACAAGAAGATGTTAGAGTATTTAATGAACATTGTTCTATACAAAAACCATGATTATCTTTTCAGGATTTGTTTTAATTTGAAGTGAGCAGTAAATTGTTCCACCTGATCGTTTGCCGTATAAATTCAAATAGCAGCTGTTTGCTATAAACACATATAGGGCGTAGTTGTCGGTTGAAACGGTTCGCATGTCCGGCTGCATGACTAATCATTTCTGCCTACGACCATAAACACATTATAATGCGCGTCCAAGATGGCATCTTGTTTATCGCCCTACATGTCGTTTAACCTGGGGAAAAAGTAGGTCGATATAATATCTGGGTCATAGGGTATCGTGTCCCTAGCTTTGTAATTCATAAATTTGTAAGCGTCGCTCTGAACCCAATGTGTAATAGAAAATATTTTTGTCTCCTAGGGCGTGACTATGAGTCTATAGTCATAGTCTATGACCAATAGTAAGCGGCGACGATGATGAATTGAGTGATGTGATAATTCTACGCAATAACCAACGGTATCTTCGAATAACTACGTTTGTTACATACCCTTTTGCCTTGATAATATTAATAACTTGATCCTTTTTTTATTCTAAATGCAACATATAATGACATTTCGTACATTAACTTACGATTATCGGTTGAAGAAATATTCAATTCATTTTAATTTATGTTTAAACAGTTAATTTTTGAAGATATGTGTTTTTAGTTCAGTTTTGAAGGTCTTGGTAGTTGAAATACTGTGAATGTGTAATTTTTGAGAGTTCAATTCTCAGGGGCACAAAAAGGAAAACACCTGTCGCCATGTTTTAGTGCTTGTCTTAGGAACAGAGATAATACGTGTGTCTGTAGTAGTCTTATGGGAAAACAATCTTTAAATCTTTTCTAGAACCATGGCTTTAGACGGTATGTTATGTTATAAGCTGTACTTACGATATTTTTAAACGCCCTGATATACTTTCTTAACGTCCCTTCCTTTTTAACATAAGCAGATTTGTGAAGTCACATAGAAGGAAATGTTTTAAAAAGACGACAAGAAAGAAAAAAAAGAGGATTAAATTAAGAATAAAATCTATGCGCTAGCATCCAGCTGGTGCCTACACGTCTCAAACTTGTTAAAAGAAAATCTACCTTTCTCTCGCTTGCTCTACGATTGGCTTCTCGTGTTTGTTGTTGTCGTCGTACACATATATTGTGTGGATGGAGCTGAGCCAACCCAAGTACTGGTCAACTGTCATTTTGGCTGGCATTTTGATTCCCCGTACTCTGGAGATTATACCAAATAGCCTAAATAGTTTAAATACCGTATATATACTGAATATGAGGAATGAGGAGGGGTGGACTTCAAACAAAATTCAAGATTTCAGAGGTACTGCCAACGTTATTAGGAATATATTTACTTGCATAAATATTTTATTGTAAATCTGAATATGTTTACACGTAATTAGTTTTATTACCTGTAAAAGGAAAAAGATGATATCGTACTAATATATAAAAACAACACTGAAATCAGTATTATATTAAAATCTCTCCCTTGCCGAAGTGTTTAAGTGGTCCAAAAAAAAAAAAGTTTCTACATTCGAAATTTCCATACTGACCTCTTCAAGTCACCAAACGGAAATTTCATGAATCTGTAGTCGCTAAACAATGTATCTGCCGGTGTGCCATAGTATTTTTTGACACGGCCTCGAATCTGAACACAAAAAATTAAGATGTTTTGCCGTTAGACTTTTGATATAAAAATATTATTTTAAATCTAAGGCTTTTCTTAAAAGCATCAAATTTATGACGTTTCTTTCAGCGGTACCTGCATGCAACTTTTGTCAAGTAACAGAAAAAGAGAAAAATGCTCAAATTCCAACTTTTTTTTTAAAGCGTCTTCTATATTGTTAGTTTTTTTCCAGTAACAATTCTGGTTAGTTTATTTGTAGCCGTTTTTGTTAGGAGTACTTAGGAGAGTAGATTCAAGTAAGAGTAAGAGATTGTGCGGTGTGCGTCTGTAAGAGTTCACCAAGAAGTTAATCAATTTTATACAAGAAAAGACAAATATTTTTCTTTTAAAGTAGCACCAGAAAAGGCGCATAAAATAAATGAAATAATGAGATTAAAAAGAACAAAATTGCACTTATGATAGATTCCTTGATCAATATGTTATTTATTTTACAAGATAGAAAACACTAGGGTGACATCTAGCCTCAGATCGCACGATAGCAATGATTTATAAAGAACAAATGAAAATGTTTCCAAAATTTAAACCAGTCGTGTTCTTAATATCAACCTCATTCCCTTTTATTAGATTTTTAGTTGAAGTCAAACGGTTTAGTCTAAGCTTTTGTGCAATACTTCTTTGACAGCATTTAAAACATCACTTTCACGGACATATATATCTATTGATGGCGTTCGACTTTCTACGCTTGAAAAAAAAAAGTAGGAGGCTAAATTTTGGAAAGAATTTATTTACAGTTGTTTATCTGGTAAAAATTATTTTAAGGAAACAATAAAACATTGAAAAGATCCGCTATCTTCCTTTATACCGTGCAACGAAAAGATCCGAATGAGGGACAAACTTGTTTATTCAAGGTAAAAATATAATTCTCATACTTTCACTCGAATCTCCTGTTTCGGTGATGTTTTGGAACTCTGCCTGTTCAGTTCTGCATAGAATCGCTTAAATCAAAGTATATTTTTGTCAGTTTAATATGATTTATTGGATTTAACCAACTAATTATTTGCTCCAAAATCCTTCTGTGTACAGATATATTATTTTGTTCCATTACCTCCTGCATGGCGCTGTTAAGTTTTTCATCTTCCAGTGTTTCCCAAGTGTACTAGTAGGCGGCGAATGATCCTCTGGGTTTCAGGATTCGTTTAACTTCAGCAAAAAATCTGTAAGCATAATACAAAACTACAAATACCTTTTCTTATAACAACAACAACAAAAAATTCAACATCTACACACTGTATGTCTATATTGAGAAATATGATAGTATTTTGAAATCGCAGAGACACCTTTTTTCGTCAACGAAATGCAAGGCCATTCCAATGGTCACCAGGTCCACCTCGTTCGGTCCAAACATGGACATGTCTTCGGCTGACGCTAAGTGGGTCTCCAGATTCGGGCAGTCACGTGGCACGTGTTTTAGCTGGTCATTGCTGATGTCGATCCCAACAACCTAGCAGCGAAAGAATATTAGATAATATTCTTTTTTGTAATTACTGGTCATATTGCTTAGCATTCGGCAATTATGATTTTAACTGAAGGAAATTGTTAGTAATTCTAGTGGCAGTAAAATAATACACATAAGAACTTAGAACATACATAGCGCGGTACCCCGCTAGCCGCTTGGCCTACTGCACTTAACATTTTTTTAAAAACTCATATATTTATAAATCCATTCCATGTAAAACAAGCATTTCCTATTTAGACATAACTCAAAATGCCATTGATGCTAAAGATAAAATTTCTGTAGAGGCATGTAGCGAAACTATTTTGAATCCATAAAGAAGGAATACAAAGTATTAATGGTAAAACGAGGGAAAAGTAGAAAACTATATTGAAATTTGCCTAAATCTATCATTAACGGAAATGAAAAAATGCCGAAAAAGAGAAGTACATTTTTAGTGCAGTAATAGCGTTACAAAAATCTATAGGAAACGCATAGCATGTCTACAATTCTTGTTTACATTCATTTTCAGCGATAACATCATAAATTTTTTTTGATGTTTTTATGCTCTTTTTTTCATCAAATGTTGTGATATTATAAATTAAAGTACATACGATGCGGGGGGGGGGGGGTAGTTAATTCTTATGTGTCAGTGTTATATATGGAAAAAAATGCTTACTCACGAAATAGACAACACATGACTTTCAAACTTTGATTCTGTTTTTATTTGTTAATGACGTTCCGTTTTTTTGAAAATAAGCTAAACACAAACAAATAATAGCAACTGACACCGAGATTTGGCTTTAAACAAAAAACATTGGACAAGCATCAGTGTAACGCTTGCGTGTAGTTAGGCAGGGAGATAGGGACTATCAAGGGAAAACTCAGCCAAGTAAAATACTTAGTTAGTGGTATCGTTCCTCTGCCAGTACCGCAGCAAACATCAACAGCCAAGTGTTGAGTTGAGAGGTTGGATTGTAAGGGGCATACAAGCCAGCGATCTTCTCTCCTTTGTAGTGGTCTTTGCTATCTTTTTCCATTATGCTATTTAAATGTATCCACGGTAATGAAATATGAGAACACATAGTTAAAGTTAAACATTTAAAAAACAAAACTTTATTGATATCAAAATATATATTCAAAGAATAATCCCCAATAAAATAACGTTGATACATTTTTCCACAAAGAATTTTTGCAAAATTGAACTTAAAGAATAATGCTTTTATCTTTTTATTCGATATACTTGACTACACTTAATTCCTAAGTTTAGAAAACATTCAGTTATGATTTCATGATTCAATTAATTTAATTTTACTTATTAATCAAAATAACGGCTTCACTCGCAAAAACTTACCTAACACTAAAGTAACATTAAACTAAGTAAACAATTACTTGGACTGAATAATTATAACATTTGAGCTAACGACCACATTTCTAATTTGTAGAATTTATTTTAAGAGCTAAGTATGTACATGTACTTATCTAAAACTAGAACCAAAGAATAGCGATATCTTTCGCCACCCCAAATTGAATATATACCAAGCTTATAACAATCGAAAATCTAAAAATTCGTGACGGTTTCCCCTTTAACTCAATGAAAATTGTAACCATTAAAATTTTTTAATGGCTTGAAAGTTCCATAGAATAAAATTAAAGCCTATTTATTTTCCTGTATGTTACTCGTACTGGTTAGATTGAATTCATAGAAAATTGTATTCAATAAAACATTTTCGGAAGGTCTTTGATTTTTAAAAATCTTCACTGTCTGAAAATGAATCAAGTTTTCCCAGACATTTTTCATCTCATGTGAACTTTATCATCCTTTATTTCTAACTTAAAAATAACAAATTTCTTATTGTAAGAGGGCTGAACTAATAATGAACTTATTTTTTCTGAACATCTTTCAAGAATTACTATTGGTCGTTTGATTGTGCTAACTGATTGGAGGATTAACTTTCATTGATGCGACAGCTGCTGCTAACTAATCAATGGCTATAAATAAAATGATGGTTCACTCTCATTTCCTTTGTTGTTTTTTACCAGTCTATGTTCATTTTAAGCTCAGCGGCTGCGCGGCCACGCATATGTCTGACCGACGCGTCGCAGCAGTTTAGAACTACTGCTCAGCAAATGTTGATATGTAAAAAATAGTATCTGTGTTTGAAAAAAAAAATTGCACACAGAATAATGAAAATCTACACCAGTAGTTTTTTTGTTTTTTGTTTAGAAAAAATTACAAATGAGGGCATATAAAAGTTTTAACCTCAAAGACTCGCCTAAAAACGACGTATATCATATGATGCATCTGTTACGTCGTTGTCTGGGTTACTTGTTATGACCAAACGGACAGATCAACTCAAGGTAGAACACCAACACTCTTGAACATCTATAACTTTATTAACAACAAAGGTTCCTCCATTAACAAACACGTCCTATCTCTCGCTCACCGCAACTGCCTCTCTACTACTACGTCACGCTCACACTCTTACGTCATACCCTTTCATACCGTGCGCACCGCACCACACCAAACACAAGTAACACATTGACATGTCAGGGAAAACCCAATAACTCCACAATGTTTCACAGGGAAACATTGTGGAGTTATTGGGTTTTCCCTGACATCATCTACTAATTACCGCATAAATCAATGAAAATTTCATCATTACAAATAAAATGTTCACTCTATTTGAATACAAAATAATTGCGTCAATGTAGAAAACATTGTTTTTATATAACATCAAGTAACTATACAAATGAGAGAAAGTTTGATGCTCAGCACGGTTATTCTAACAAGGTTTTTGTGGAATAAATGACTTGACTCGCTTCAATAGTAGCTTTTCTGCAATGCAGCTCAAATATTAGTGGTATTATAAACCTACAGGTTTGTGAGCTGAAGTGAATATCTCGTCTAATGAGAGGGAAATACCAAAATGGAAAAGGACATCTTTCATTTTTTAAAAATAAATTCTTTTATATCCACATTTGGTAACCTCCAATTTCAGAATCCAGACTCATTATTTCTTTTTATAACAGCTAAACTCTTTTAATATCCCCCACCCTCACCTTTCCCGGAAACGTCTTTTTTTTCACAAAAAATATAACCGTGTGCAAAATTTCAAAACCGATCGATTAATAGAATTTGGTGTTAGTTCAAATCAAAAATTGACCCGGAAAACGCATAGAGTTGAGAAGTGAAATAAAATTAATTACAATAAAAGTATGTAAAAAAAACAATTAAAAATATAATCATTTTCATGTGTTCTAGCGTTTACGTGGCTTTTAATTCTTAATTTATCATTTTATAACACGTGGTGTTTTAACAGTAAAATGTCCCCCGATGCCTTATATTTGATGCAGTTCAACAAATTATTCAATACATAATTTTTATTGCCCCATCTGCATTAACTGCCCCACAACCTAGTATGTTAGTGTGTGCATTTATATGTCAATGTGTTTTGCGTCGAATGAATGCGTGTAAGCCTATAAAACATCAAGGCATACCTTAAACTGTGTCATCAAATGTACATTGAAACAATTGAATTCTCAAGTTAGGAGTGACCAAGAAAGAGCCAAAATAACGTTCAAATTAGTCGATAAATTCATCTGGAAGGCCTCATTTCTTTTTTGCTTTTAGAACACATTTAATATAATTTTTTTAACACCAACACACACATATCTACCTACACACACATATGTACATAGAAAACGTTGATTCTGACAGTTACTCTTGACTATGTGAGCTATTAGCAACCGGAATCAGATCAAGACGATGACCCCTGACTTTTGGATTAGAATATCGCGAACTAGTTCCCGAAACCTTTCACCGGATTGTGTAAACAGCGCGTATTTATGCTAGTCAGAATTATGAGAAAGGGGAATCACGGTGTATTTTAAACCTTCAAGGCTGATTAATAATCCTGTAGTAGTGGGTATGTAATTTCATGCGTGAAGTACAGGTTTTCCATCTTGCATGTTTTAGATAATCGGCACCAATCTTTAAAAAATATAAATATCATCACGCAAATATGACGTCAAAATTTGCTAATTTTCAAGGATCTTCCTTGAACGATTCTAAACTTTTAATTGTGGGAGACAAAAAATAAAATTTAAAGAAAATCAATGCTTTATATTTTATTTTAGAGATCATTGTACACCAGCGTTCAACCAACATGCTAGGCTATCAGGGATAGTGTTGGCGCTTTAGAAAAAAGACGTCATCATCATCACCAAGACGAAGTATTTAATATTGAAAATCTCTACAAGTGCAAAACATCTTTTCTTCGAGTTTGCTTTGTGCATAGCGAGCGGGTTTTTCAGAGTTACACCATTATAATGGAATTTCTCACTTTTTCAAAGAAATTTTAAAAACAGGCTTTACATTTTTCACTAAATCTTTATCGCATGTTTGTAAAAGATGAGGATACGCTCAAACACTATTAGGGATGTTATGGCAAGACGCATACACACAAAAGCACTCCATCAGAAGCCGTTTAATTAGGGTGGATATGATTAAAAGCAATGTAAATTTGATTTCAAAGTCTTTTTTTTCTTTGTCATTAAAATAAATGACATTTTAACAATAATATTCCACGTTGCGTGATCCAACGTGGTGTACATTTTTTATATGACCTGCTCCAAGAAATGCCGACAGGTCAACGGCTGATAATCATCAAGTCTCCAGCTTTGTACGGAGGATGTTCGGCACGTGTCTCAGTTGGTTACTGCTGGTGTAATTACAAAAACATGAAAGTATGAACCATTCTTGAATTACATCAATTTTTTGATAACTTTTCTTTTATTTGCTTGATACATCTGCATTAATTGTGATTTCTTATAACAGTGAATACCACCTAGCTTCAAAAACCGCATTTATTATTATTTCGTTTTAAAATTTAACAACAACATTTGTGCTTTTAGAAAAAAATTAAATTTTTTCTAAACAATGGATGAGCGACATGGGCTTTCGGTTGGCGTACGGGTAACATGCTCGAATCACTGTGATTGTTTCCTGGGGCAAAGGGTTCCCTGAGTCCCCCCAGCTCCAAATGGGCACCTGACACTAGTAAGGGTGTCCCTGAGTCCATCCAGCTCCGAATGGGCACCTGACCCTAATAAGGGAGGCAAAGGTGGCCGAGCATTGTGCCGCACAGTCCACTCATAGCCGTGGCAGCTTCACTTGTCAACAGATTCGGATGGTCCATGCGTTCTTATCTGAACGTGGGACGCAATGATCCTCTGCATTAGATGGAGCGTTTGTAATGTTTAAGAAAAGAACCTTCACAACGTATTTAGTATTGGTATCATTCCTCTGCCAGGTCCACTGGTCACATAAACGGCCAATAGATGGGTTGCTCAAGTATTCTCACTTTTAATCATCAATGTTGTATTTTTGCAACCTCTGAACCTTTGTAAAAACGAGTGGTGGTAAGTTATAAGCATCATTTTTTTTTACCCAATGACACATTTTTTTCACACGTGCTGACATAAAAATTAACTTTTAATGTGTACGGGAAGACCACGGGTTACACCGGTCTTGACTTACAATGTTTCGTAGTAACGAACGCGCCCTCATAAAAATATCAATGATAATATAACCCGTAATTCAATGTAATTCAGTCTTTTCTTAAATCGTTTTTTTTAAAAAAACAACTTTTTAAAAATATGGTAAGGAATAGTTCATTTTGATAGCACTGTACGTACTGTACTTTACATTATTTTCTTTCATATTTTAGAGAGAGGAAGACCGGCTCGCTCAGTCTCAGTACAAAAGCCATATTGGTTTTTTACACCTTCTCTCTCTCTCTCTCTCTCTACCCCTCTCTCAATCACACTCTCTCTCTCTCTCACTTGTGCTTTTTCTTTGTTTTTATTTTTTTCATTTGAAAAGGAATTTTTATTCCTTTTTAAATACTTTTTATGCCATTGTTACATTTGTTTACAAAAGTGTACGTACAGTACTTTAGAGTATATGATATATATTTACTTACACTGACATTCGGGTAAAGACGTGTCGTAAGAATGGATCAACGTCGTAACTCAAGGACTATCCGTACTATGTTATAGGACATTATATTGCCATTTAAAATTACTGAAAGATAAATAAATCATTCTACTAAATTACGATTTAAAGTATTCATCTGCATTGGATTTAGATCTACCCAGTTTGCCTCTCTTGTCAAAATATATTATGTTAATCCAAAAATTGGAAAATTGGAAATTTCGTTGACAGACAGATAGGAACCAAAGTAAGTTAATTAAAACGTGGTCAAATAGTGAGTAAATCAAGGAATGTATTCATTAGTCTCAATTAATGAGGTTGATATAGGCTGGGAGATTTTAACGAAGAAAGCCTCATAGAAATTTGATGATTGTGCAGCAGAGTGTTGATGTTTTCTATGACAATTACATTTGATATTATACTAAGATCTTTTTAAAAACATATTAACATTGATTGAACATCTAATTCACATATTTTCAACTAAAATTAAATAAACATGCTACTTTATTTTTTTATTTGGCTTGTGGCAAATTATTTTTAAACATTTTAAATAATTTTTAACAACACGACCTTTCAATTTTTTATATATTTTTAAAAATTTGTTGTTAAGTATCAGGTTAGTTTTAAATATTAATGTAAATTAGAATGTGATTGTCCTTTAAAATGTTGGCAAGTTATTTTTAAAAATAAAAAAGATATTGGAAAAATGGGTGAAAAGTTTAAAAAGTTGGTAACAAGTTCTTTAAAATAGAAATAATTATTGTTTTTCTAAATGTAAGGGTTTAAAAAATTCACTTTAAATTATTTTTTTTTTTAAAAAAAAAAAAAAAAAAAAACTCGACTTCTGTACAAGATTGAAAGATGAAATTTGTGTTTTTAGAAAGCTTAGAGCTAACCCTTGAAAATAAATATATACTTTAGAGTATTAAGATAATATTTACATTTCTTGGCAAAGTACCTACAAGTTTAGTTGAGATAACATATATTTAAGTAAGTTGCTACTTATTCCAACGTTTGAATAATTAACTGTAAAGTTATTATTATTTGCCATTCCAATCAAAGTAGAAAATAAAATGCATCGAAACATCTGGTTCTCAAAAGTGACGGGAAAAGAAACACAGGGAGAAACGGGAAAATTGCTCTATTTCTTAAACACAACGATGTTCTGCCAGGAATTGTCAAATAATGATATAGTCAGTATCTTAGTGTATAAATACAGAATCCTACCTTACCATACTGATTGTACACCATTTAGATAACCCTAAAAGGATAGGGCGAGGTGGTTTAGCTGTAGCACGATGGACTGTCGAACCCAGGCAAAAGAAAGAGAGTCTCGGGCTCTAGCCTCAGTGCTGGCAAGGCCCCCGGGGCATTTTGCCGGCCAAATATCCCTTGTTCATTAGTGGTGGCTTAATGAAACTTGTTAACGCTACTTCACTTGCCCCATAGGCCGTCATAGTCTGAAAAGGGTTATTATTATTTATTAATATTTAGGCTATAACGAAGTTTAAAATTTATCCAGATGTCACTCCCAATCATAGCATTGATATAATTGTACCCTTTTAAGTAACCCATTTCATAGGCCTATCTCATTAATGCATTATTTTAATCCTGCCATCTGATTTCGCTTCTTTCCTACGTGCAGTCGAACTTTTATTTTCGAGAAGGTTCAACCCACCAATCATGGTATTGGTATTCATACATGCAACCAGCATTGTAGCTGTCGAACAATCTACATTTCGGTCATATTGTATACTTAATTCAAGGTTTTTGGCTATGGGGACCTGGGAAAATGATTCAGGCACGAGTTGGATCCCAGGGGGGCCCACACGTACCCATTTGTCAGGGGCCCAAACATTTCAAGCGGTGGCCCTGCTAGGAAATATATTGAGACTGCAAAATTGGCTGACCAAAATTTTGAATTTGACGCTAATCAGGGGGAATTTTTTATCCAATGTGTAAAACTAGAGACGAAAATTCAGAATTACTTCTCTGAATGAAAGAAGAAGAATCTACATTGACGAGAAAACCATTGTCTGCTTCACACGACTAAAATACAAGAAAAGCAAACATTTGGTTAATCTAACCAATAAAAAGTACTTTATAAATGGACAAATCCACAGGTAAACGCTTCAACTAATGCCTTTATCAGTAAAAAATAAATGATATGTGTTGAAATTAAATTTTCACTTAACATTGTATACTTTAACATGGAGAAAATAAAATTTAAGTAAAGAAAAAGAAGCTACATAACATTAAAAAAATATAGGAACTTATACTTAATCTAAATATAAGAGAGAGGGAGTGGATTTTCATCTCTTCTTCCTTTAAAACCAAAATATTTACAAACAGAAATGAAATGTTTTGTGAATGTGACGAGTCTGGTGTTAACAAAAACTCACCGGGTAATTTTGAGGCTCTTTAATAACAAGCAATTTCTACCATTACACTAAATTAAATGCTAGAAATCATTAAATAAAATAAACCAAATAAAACACTTGTAACATTTGTTTTCTTTATTTCAATTTTAAAGTAGTCTTTTCAATTGTTTGTGTGTGGCGGGTCACTTGTGTTTCGGCATAATGTGTCGATGTCGGTAAAAAAAACAACCCAACATTAATACATTTGAAAAGGCAGCATGTATAACTAAACAACGATATTTGGGGTCATATTTCTACACAACACCAAGAAGGCGCTTCTTGTGATAGCAAATTTTTGTGGAGAGGTTGTCTTTCCTTGGTCTACTAAGATGTTAGTCATTCTGAAAGTAGAAGACGTCACATTTTATTTCACAATTTTATTATTGGTTTTATTCCGTTATAAGTTAAAAAAAAACAACACATATTTACAAATGTTACATACAGTTTATGTACAGAATTACTTCTCTGAAAATAAATTTTAGTTCCAGCCAAGTTATAATCTATTTACAGGCTTGGTTAAAGAGGATGACAACTGACTTTGCTTCATACAATAGCAAAAGTATTTTTTTCTTCGAAATATCACCACTTCCGCTAGGGCTGTTCTTAACTAACGCTATCGCCATTCCGATCACCAACCTTTTTGATATTTTTTTCATTATTCCAGTACCAGGATTGGCCTCGTTGTACAGCTTGTAACAGTGCGTAGACTCCATAAAACCTGTAAACTGCTTCACAGTGATCTCATCGGCTTCAATAATGTCGTATAATCTGAGAACAAACATCAACTTAAGTATGAAATAGTTCAGTAAATTTAAACACTCACATTTTTTAAAGTTTTTATCAGAGTGGTCAATAGAGGCTTGCGGGGGATGCGACCCTCACCGGGTGACACCATCACAAAAGGTGACACCAATATGTCAAATTTCCGAATTTTTATTTTCCGAATGTTTCCATTATTTGGTAATAGTAGACTTGGCTCAAATCTATGGTGTTATTCGTTAGGGGGGGGGGTGGTGGTGACATCATGAGCTACCACATTAGGTGACAACAACTCTAAGAATATTTAGAGACTAAGACGATCTATTAAAAACAGTAGTCGTGAAATCAAATTAATTTTCATGATATTTTCTTTTACATGAACATAATATATTTAAACCCGCACTTTGCATCTAAGTATTAGAGTCTAGTAAGCTTTGTTGTATTTTATAGTTTTGTAGTACACAAAAAAGCCCCCAAAAATTATTGTCAACAAGAACTAATACTTTCAGGTGAAATAAATTACCAAATCTAATCTTATTTATGTGTTTTATCTTGATTGGTCAACAGCTGGAGTGAAAATCATGAGATATAGTTATATACATTTCTAAAATCTCATGAGGTTCAACCCAACATATTTTCAATTTTTTTTATCAATGCACGTCTTTTAGCGTCGTGTTAGAATCCTACCTTACCTTGTGACATCTTGAAATGGAAAACACTCATCTTTGTACTGTTGAAGAAGTTTTTGAAACTTGGATGTGACGTTATTTTGAAATTTTCCCATGAGCTGGATGTGTAAAGAAGGGAAGTGGGTTTACTGGTTAAGCAAATTATTAAAAATAACAATCCTATAAAATAAAAGGCAATTTTCTGTCCGGTCATCGATAGCGATTGGTCCCTCAATCTCCTACAGACTCCCACAGCCAATCAGAAAAATTAAATTTCATTTACATATTGAACAAGTTTATGCGGACGTTCAAAGTGAATTATTTTTTGTGCAGTATATTTTTCCAAGACTTTATTTTTAGCGTTGCGCTTTCAAAAATGTTTTATTGTCAAACTGCGTTGCGCACATTTTCGTGTACTCATATTAAATTGAGCTGCGGCTTTATTTACGGGTACTTTCTTTAGTAGATCGTTACGTAAAAAATGTTTTATTACAATTATCACACGATGCAACCTAGTAAAAAACAATAATTGAAAATAATAGGTGGGGTGGATGTGCAATCAGGCTGACGATGGCGTTTAGCCCAGTGGTTCCTGAAGTTTTCTGGGTGGTAGCCCTTTTTATAAAAGTCATGTGACTGGCCACTCCAATAAAATGTAAATAAGTCATTTTCAATAGAGTTTTCACAAAATAGAGCAAATTTGTATTATAGTGAAGATTGCTTTTAGTCAACAGTTGGTGACCCTCAGAAAACCCGTCGCGACTATTTTTGTAGCTACCCACAAGATGGTAACGGTTTGTTTAGCCGACAGATTCGTTGCTTTGAGGCGTCTTGTCAGGCTCACATATATTTTTTTTTAAAGTAAACATTACAAATAAAACTAATTTGTCTAATGTAAAAATCATATAAAAAATAAAGGCATAAATTTTATATGAAATATATTGGGCAAAATAAACTTTTTTTTTTTTTTTGGTTCAGTTCAGTAGATATTCAGACAAAAATATAGTTCATATTCGAGTTTTTTTAGCTCCAAATAACTGACGGATAATTAGAAATAAAAACGACTTATGAAAATATGAACAATGACTATATATACTATAAAATGATGTCACCTCATCTCTAACGCTCCTGATGTCCATGTCTTCTATAATGTCCAGTGACCAGCAGTACACGGCCAACGTGCCACCTGGCTTAAGGATTCGTTTGACCTCATGAAAAAATCTGTAAACAAAAAGGGCAAATATGTTTGTTGACTCGACTTGATATCCTGTAGATTTTACAATAAAAGTTACTATACATTTTAATATACATGTTACTATACGTGTTATTATACATTTTAATATACATAATACTATACGTGTTATTATACATGTTAATATACATGTTACTATACGTGTTATTATACGTGTTATTATACATGTTACCATACATGTTACTATACGTGTTATTATACATGTTACTATACATGTTACTATACGTGTTATTATACATGTTACTATACATGTTACTATACGTGTTATTATACGTGTTATTATACATGTTACTATTGTTGATTCTGTGATGATATTACTATTCTGTTAAGTTGATTTTATTTTCAATATTATTCTTTATAAGTTCCGTGTACTTTGTTTGAAATATCTAAACACATTTTTTTTCCGAACTGTTTTGAAAATTAATATTTTATTTATCCGGTTTGAAATGATTGTTTTCGAATATTTAGGGTATATTACAAATTATCAATCATGTTTTGAGCTAGAAAATATAATACAATGCAATATAAGGCTCTAGGACATGCGACGTTTTGGGGATATTGCTCACACTGAAAGGATGTTTTGAGTTTAAAATAAAAATACAATTGTAATTTGATCTTGATGTTAAGAAAACTAAACTATGATTTATATTTTTTTTAAAGTCAATGGACACAATTTAATTTCAAACCATACCTAAACATTAATATTATGATATTATTAATGGAAGCTTTGATTGATCAAAAAATTAATATCATGATATTTTTAATGGAAGGTTTGATTGATCAAATAATTAATAAACTAAAGAGATACCTTAAAAAAGAATTCCATATTTATTACTTTTCTGCATTGACCCAGTGAAACGCCGTGGCTATGGTAACCAGGTCAACTGTACCGGACTCAATCATGTGGAGATCTTCAGTTTGACCGACTGCTGACGTCAGATTGGGCGTGGTTCTGGGCATGAGTTCAATGAGATCTTCACTGACGTCAACACCAACGACCTGTGACAAATATAGATGCACATAAAGATTTCATCAGTTGAAATCCCAATAAAACTAAATACAGACGTGGGTTAATGCCAATTACTGATTCAAGCCAAGATAATAGAAAGCCGTTATTTGAACGTCTTTTTTTTTTTTTAAATAAATTTTTGTCGGTTCCTATCTTTCTGATATTGTGTTCCATGGAAACGGAAGGATAAATTGTAGGATAAATTGTAGGATAAATTGTAGGATAAATTGTAGGATAAATTGTAGGATATATTGTAGGATAAATTTTAGGATAAATTGTAGGATAAATTGTAGGATAAATTGTAGGATAAATTAAGTTGCACCGTTAAAATCTTCAATAGAGTTGACTTAATTGTTCCAAATAATCAAGTGGGAGGTTACGGAAAACAACGTTATATATAACTAGATTGTGCCAGGCGCCGTGGCGCCTGCGGCGCCCCCGTTTTTTGGGCGCCTACGGCGCCAACCTTTTTTTAAAAGACCAACTAACTTGTCCTTTTTTGATAGATTGTGCCGGGCGCCGTGGCGCCTGCGGCGCCCCCTTTTTTTGGGCGCCTACGGCGCCAACCTTTTTTTTAAAGACCAACTAACTTGTCCTTTTTTGATAAATACGAATTATTAAACTTTATGAAATGTACGCAAAGTATTTATTTAATAATAATAATAGGGGTTGTATTTTGCGCACCGTATTTTGCGCACCGATGCACACCAAACAATGACGTCATCCTATTAAATATTTTTACAGTGCTCATCAAAACACGATTTTTCAACTAAACTAACTGCTGTAGACTGTGGTACATCTCTTGAGCGTTACGTTACAAACATACCCACACCACTGGGCTATTATATATATAATTACTGTTTCTACTATGACCAATGCTTAATTTCAGCATTATCAGCAGTGGTACTAGAGCCCATGTATTGTTATGACCCTTATTCTTAGTGTCATGATTTTAATCCTAATAATTTTTCTTGTTTGATCACAGTTTTTTGTTAGTATTTTAAAAAATCCAAGCCCCGGAAATTTGGATATTGTAAACCTAAAATATTCATAATTATCAAAGCTACAGAAATCGACCATGCACAGTGATAAAGTTAGCGATGCGTTCTATTTTATTTTCTTTAATTTAAATAAACTTCAGTTATTACTTTTCTAGAAAAAAATTAAATAACGTAATTAAACAGTTACATTGAAGTTCTGACAAAATTCTGACACATTTTTGTTGTCTTTGACCATCGAACCCGTCAAGAACAATAGAACATTCTTTACGCTTATTAAAGACTTTTGTCTAATTATTCGCCAAAGAAACACACAATTATCTCTTTGAATGAGAAAAATGGAATTTAAGAATTTGATCATTCGAAACAAATAGTCAATAACATATCTGAGGGGATAGTCGATGAAAGTAAAAAAAAATAGTATAGGGGAAAGAAAAGCCCTAATACACAACTCGTTCCAGTTATTCTGCAACAGAAAACTTACAAACTATTAAGTTATTTTTCTTTCGTTGCATTGATTCATACAGTGGAACCTGTTATAACGTACTTAATTCGGTTCAGAGTCTTACTCGTTAAGAAAAACACGTTAAATGGAATGTTTTTTTCCCATACAAATCAATGTTAAATGTTCTATCGCGTTCCATGCTGAAAAAAATACTCATTTTTCAAAAAACTTTATTAACATTTATTCAAATAAAATTACTCATGAATAGTTTTAGAGTGTAACAAACTGGAATACAATTAACATTTGAAAAAAAAAAAACCATAAATATATGACAAATAATAAACCTCTTTTAACTAGAAAACTGTCTGAAGGAATTTGTTCTAGCCGACGCTTCAAAATTTGACTAAAATGTATCGTTACCGTTCCGTTGAAATGCTTGAAACTCCTTTAGAAGTATCCATCTCTTAATTTTGATTTTGTTCCTGAGAATAGTGCAGATAATTGATGTTGACCAATTGTATGTTCTCGCTAGATTAGCCACACTTACACATTCTTCTCGCTTCTCAATGATTTATAATTATACGTTTAATTTCTAAAGCTATTTTTATCTCTCTTATGATTTTCCTGCTGTGCGCAGATTATTATAAATTTAAAAATCGAATATTGTCTGTATTCAAAATTTGTAAAAACGAATGATGACACACAAAAACCATACGCTAACCGACTGAGTACTAAACAAGTACTTACTAATACATCAGGGCGGAAGCGGCAGTTTACAAATGAATTTCCAGGAATAGGGGCTCAAACGTTATGCAAATTTTTCGCTCGTGAGAAGTAAGCAACTTTTTGTCACATACAAAATTGCTTGTCAGGCGAAAAACTCATATTGAGAGGTGTTCGTTCGAGGGGTATTTTTAAAATTCTCAAAATATATTTCTAATATTTTGTTGCTTTTTAAATATTTGTAAAACTTTATTTTTGAACTTTCAACTTTCATACTTTTTTGTCACCCGTCTTAAAACCAATATATTCACTAACTAATGGTCACTTAGTAAAATATTGATCGAAGGAAGCTTCTGTTTTCTTTTATTGTTGTTGTGGTTTTTATTTATTTATTGTTTCCTTTTTTTATTATTTTTTTTTTACAATGTTTCTGAAATGACTAAGTCAAATGTCATTAGACTGTCATATCTTGCAATTTTTTGTAACTTGGAGCATTCGTGTCTCGAGAACCGCGGTATATATAAATACATACACAAAATGACACACATAAATTAGGGCTTCAGAAATTAACGATTAATCAATCGATTAATTGTTAAAAAATGTTACCCATTAAAATGAATTTGGTCAATTAACGTTTAAGAAAATATTTCTGATTTTTTTTCACTTATTCTTAATAATTTATATTTTTTTTAACTTAAGTTTTCCTCGTTTTATTATTATTTATTTAGATGTGCATACGTTAATAAGTTATTCTTCCTAACTTTTTGCATAGCAAACGAATTACGTGTGTTACGTCACTAAATTTGGGAGGCATGGAATACCGCGATTTAACTATTTCGCGAATTAAAGGCACGCAACATAACGGGATCTATATATTCGTTATTAAAATATTATTAATCAAAATAAATAGATTAATCGATTAAATGTCTTCCCGATTAAGCGAAAATAATTATATTCAGTACCAGCACTAAAATAATTATAAAATAATTTTAAAAGTAAAATGAAAGATACGAAGACTCACTTGTTCAAAGTACTTGGTCAATGGCAGCGTGGCCTGACCTGTTCCACAGCAGACGTCAACGGCCAGCTGATGTCCGGCAGTAGTGGACATGTTATGGTAGGTCATGATCTTGTCGTAGATGTCCTGGGGGTAGGTGGGTCTGTAGCTGGCATACTTGTCGGCTAGGTGCCTTCCCTTGTGGAGACTTTGGATGAAGTCTTCGGTTTCTGTGGTCATCTGTTGAATAGAACAAATTTGTTCGATCATTCCGATATATATATCGCTGAGCTTTCTGAACACGATAGTCACCTACTGTTATACAACTGTGTTAATGTTGATGTTTCTTTCGTGATTTCGTGCGTGTTTTATTGTATCTACTTGAAGACAAAGGTTGATTCAGATTATATTAAAATATAGCAAAAAAATAATAATAATAATAATAATAAAGTATCAGGAAATAAATAAATAGCGTTATATTATAACCTAAGCTAATGATGTCAATTTATATAGAATTATTCTATGTCATTAACATTAATTTTGGAATAAATGAGTGATAGGATTTTCCTAAAATTTTAAATAATAAATGAATAGAAAATAATATCAATTCAAATCTGTAACATTCGACCACTTATCACAAGATTGAATCGGAAAAAACAATCTTTATTTTCCCTAAACGTTCTACCGAAATAACTTCAGACCTTTATCAGAGTTTGTTGTCCACGTCTATATAGTAACACGGTTTTATTTATTGGCGCATCAGGCGGTCTAATTTTCATGAGTACCTGAAACTTTGCTTAGCACCAGCTTAAATACTGGTCCGTCTGCCACAACAAGCAGGTGTGTGGAGGGTCACACAGGACAACCCTACCA
Source organism: Radix auricularia (assembly GCA_002072015.1). Lineage (NCBI taxonomy): Eukaryota > Metazoa > Mollusca > Gastropoda > Lymnaeidae > Radix > Radix auricularia. Next base: position 11,344 of record MUZC01002010.1, on the reverse strand, counting down.
CATATTCCCCACCTCACCTACAAAAAAAAAAAAAAACCCGTCCACACAAATCTTTAACGTCAACATTATTTAGGAAAATTCGCCGTCGGCTTAACGCTGATGGTGGTTCAAGGTTGTTTGTTGTTTCTTTTTTTTCTTTCGCAAGGGGCTGTCCATAAATGATGTCACGTACCTAGGTGGTGGGGGGGGGGGCGTCGCACTTTTTTGACCATGTGTGGCGATTGGGAGGGGGGTGTTTAAGATAATGTGACGACACATCAAAATGCGCAGCTATTTTTTTTTTAATCAAGTTAATTACATTTTTTGAAATGACGTTTTACAGGGCTTCAGGCACAATACCATATTAGATTGCACTAAATATATACTTAAATGAAAAAAGGTGATTTGAAACTTGCTCATTTTCAAATAGAAAATAATTCTTTTGTGGGTGAGGTGACGCAAAGATTTCTGACAGCATATATAGGAGGGGGGTAAAAGTTTTTGTGACGATGGGATAAGAGTTGAAAAATCGGAAAAATCGTGTGACGTCACTTAATGGAAGGCCCCCTTAACCCATTAACATCCTACTTAAACTCATGTCCTCTTTCACTGCTAAATATGCATTTTAAATATTTCTTTGTAATATTAAGATTGTCTTTTTCTGTTATTTCCAAGAAATAAGATGAAACTAACTGGTTGTAAAACAACTCCAAATTAAGGGTTTGCATGTATTTTTAAATGTTAAGAGATTAGAAACATAGTTCGTGTTTAAAATATACATTTAAAAAAAACAAGACATTATGTTCCCCGGAGACAAACAGAGTGTAATGTAAAGCTATAACTTACCTTTCGTCAATATCATGAATTTTAAGATGGGAAATTTTCATCAAGTCGTTTCTTTCCAGTTTGAATGTTAAACGGACAACAAACATTAACCACATAATCTTGACATTTATATATAAATATAAATACATTAATATATTAAATTATTTTCATAAGGATTACAGAGCCGTCTATACGCCATCTTGGGCCACAGGACAGACAAATAGTGTTGGGCCCCTGGGCAAAGATAGAGAGCGCCCCTCCTGAAGGATTACAAAAAAAAATATACATAATATATAAATAAATATACACCCATGGGGTCCCTATGCTCGTGTGCCCCGTGCAAAAGCCCTATTTCAGGGCTTGTTTTGAAAAGTTAAAATATATTTAGCTAATAATTTTTTATCTGTTTAGTTAAGAAATTAAAAACTAGAGTCTCTCAAAACTACAAAAATGCAACGTTTATTAAGTTGAGGTTTTCATATGTTTTTAACAGAACCCATTCCTTAATCATAAGGAATAATTTCTTCATTAAAAAAACGAAAAAAAAAAAACAAACAAACAACAAAAAAACCAAGTATACTATTTGCCTATGCACTTCTTCATTTGATCAAAGCACGGACGCTTTCACCAATTTCTTTTTATTTTATGTCAGAGGCGTGTTGGTTTCACCATAACAAAGTTGACGGATACGATCTAGATTTTCACGAAACTCCGCCCCTGGTAGGTCACGTTGAACTACAAACGACTGCATATAATGTCTCCAAGCGTCTCTTCTTTGCCATTTTTTTTTTCTTTTACGTTCTCTTAAGAGTTCATCACTTCATGTATAGAAAATGAAAATTTGGGGTCTTTTAGCGGTAATAGACCTCGTCAGCCCTTGTCAAATCATTCTTGAAGATACTGATACATGACTGTCTTGGGGGATTATTTCAATATATTTCATACCAAAAAAAAGTTATTAAATTAAGGTCATGAGTTTGGATATTTTATTTTAATTTAATAGCAAAGCGACATTTATCTCAGGGGTTTTGGTAGTTGCTATTTCTTTATGTATTTTATATTTTTTTAAAACATGACCACACATTTCATAAGATAGGAATTATTTTGTAGTTTAATTTAATAGCTAGAGGATTACTATATTCCCAACTAGTGTTGAAGAGGTGCTATCTGTTTTCTGTAATGTCAACTCCTTTAGAAGATTTTTGTCGTGTAAATTAAGCAGTAGGAACGCCGTCTATGCAATTTGATAACTGTTTGTAAGAAAAATCTTTCTCTTTAATATAAACTGTGGTAGTCATGTGTGCGCTTCTCTTGTTTACTTTCTGTTCGATCTATTTAGCCCTAACTGACATTGCCCGCCGGTTTTAGCGCTGATTAACTTTAAAGAAAATGTCTCGCTAAACATGTTTCATGTAAGCGTCTCCATCAATGTTTTCAGGTTGTAGCAGTAGGCGGTATAAGTCCCTCCTGGTTTTAGCGCTGATTAACTTTAATGAAAATGTCTTGCTAAACATGTTTCATGTAAGCGTCTGCATCAATGTTTTCAGGTTGTAGCAGTAGGCGGTAATAGTCCCTCCTGGTTTTAGAATTCGTTTAGCCTCGTTGTGAATTCTAAAAATAATCACAAAATAGGCACAGAAAATCTAACCCCTTAACAAGACACGACATAGAAATACGTTCATGAAAGGGATCAAATATTTCAATGAAACAAAAACACACAAAAATGCTAATATGAATACAGTCAGGGGGCCATGCACACGGTTGTAGGGTACACGAAGAAAGACTAGTGTGTGAAAGAATCAATTTTTCGCTTATCGCAATGACACTTGTGATTAACCGAACAAGACGTGAATAATATGTTTCACTGCAATAAACTGGTGCACATTCACAGACGGGACATTTGGGTAATATGGTTTCATTTAAAAAGGATGCAAATGATGACCAAGTAAAAATGACCAGGGCACATCTTTTTAAACTTTACTTCCAATATTAATCAAATTTAAACAACAATGAAACATTTCTTGAAATGATAAGAGTATTTTATATTCTCTGTAATGTCATTTTATATTCTATTTTGGTTATTACTGTATGTAAAGCGCCGCACTGAAGCCAAATGCTTGCTGGGATACTGCGCTATAAAAATTTTAAAATTATTGTTATTGAAACTAATACTTGTTTCTATTGACCCATTGAAGGCTGCATCCGATAGTGACCAGGTCAACTAAGTCAAAGCGAACGCTAGACAGATCTTTGGCTAATGACAGACGTGACGTCATGTTTTCTATCTTCATCTTATCTTATCTTAGCTTAGATATAAAGACGCATCTTTTGTGTAGAAGATAATTGCGTCCACAGACAATGACGGATGATCTGTTGGCAAGTGATGCAGGGTTCACAGGCCATGGCT
>MUZC01002008.1:5052-30397 GCA_002072015.1 Radix auricularia | reverse complement strand
TCAGTTGTTGAGCCTTCCTGTCCATGAGAGGCATCCACTGATCAGCGTCGACAATTTCTCCAAGGGCATAGGCCACCTACAAGAGTCTCAGTAAATATGCCATTTGAGTTGTTTACACTGTCTGTCTCTCGTGTTTTATGTTTGTTTTTTTTAAAAACATTTTTTTCTTCATGTTGTAAGGAATTGTTTTAAATACTTTTTATATGTCATAACTGTTTTTTTATAGTACAGTGCACATACAGTACTTTACAGAGGACCCCCTGTAGTTGTGAAATGTATAATGCTTCTACGTGGACTTCCCTTGTACAGAACTAATAGTCATTAAAATGGGCATCTCCATCTCCATCTTTCGGTAAATTATCGCTATTCAAACAGTGCCAAAATAGGGTCATTTCTGGCAGCCATCTTGGTTATCATGACACATGAAAAAGAGACTGCCGTAAAAATAGTCATGTAAATCATGGAAATTTAATAAGGCGTTGGGTGAAAGGGAATCCCAAATTTGTGGCATATGTTTACATTTAAATACGTGCATGTGTACATGTTGATGTGCATGAATTTTTGTGCATGCTGTGCATGTCTATGTGATATATGTGTATTTGCATATCTGTGCATGTATACACATGTACATGCAATTATAATGTGGTACATGTATCCATGTAAATTACTGCGTAAGTCATAGCTCGGAATGTTTGTTGGTGTGTATTGACATTGAAATCAGAGTTTCAAATTTAGATATGACAGATATGTTGAGCTTATAGTTATAGTGATAAATCGACCCTTAAAATGGGTCACATTTTAAAGTCAAAAACGTGACAGAGTAAATATAATTACTGGAATTGGTATGGCATAACTCAAACAGTAGGAAATTGGAGTGTTTGGTATTTCATCATTGTCATTAGCATGGTGTCCTTTAGGTACAAGGCTGGTTACAGTTGGTGGACATAGCTGAAATGTTCAAGTGATAAACATTGTAAGATTTTTAAACAACACTCGGGTCTGAAGTATTTGGGTGAGTAAATTTTAACAAAATTTTTCGACATTTGAATTACATAATTGATTTTACTATTCTCTTTTTGAAACAAGATTTTACATCGTCTTTAGATTGATATCTTATCTTTTGATATACACCTATATATTGATATCATATCTTTGATATACGTCTATATATTTGTATCTTTTTTATATTGATGTCTAATTTTGGTATTCGACTGTATTATTGATACCTTATCTTTGGTATACGTTACCTCATTCAAATTTACTGAATATGGCGCAGTGACAAATTGTGGTGTAGTTTCATTTGAATCTGTTGTCATCATCCCTGGAAGTTTAGTTGATATCTGAATCGTGTAGAACACACAAAAAGTAAAGTAAGTAATCGTTTTAATTTAATGACGCTATAATTTATTTTAAAGACGTTTATTTTAAGTTTAACGTCTGAGATGATCCCATTAAGATGTCTAATGATTTTTAAACAGAAGGCAAGAAGTTTAGACGGTAGGTTGTGTAGGGCTGTGAATAAATTTGATTAGTACGTTAAATTCAAAAGCAAATTCTTTATAACTAATCATTTCTTGTCATCCCCAATTCCAGCCAGTGTTGTACACGCGGATCAATAATACAACACGTTCCAACACACACCAGTTTCAATTCAGTTAGTATTTAAAATGTTCCTTAAAATACAAATAGCCAAATAACATGTAAGCTGTTGACTGTTTAAAAATAGTTCTTCATTTCTTGCACTACTCTCAATAACTTTCAGTACTTGTCTGGCTATGATGCGATTTTAGTACGCATGGTCAGGACCATCTTCTCATATAGGCCCGTTGGGCAATTGCCCGGGGGCCTATATGTATAGTTTTTTTTATTTTTATTTATAAGGTTATTTTTTAAAATTCCTACGGGGCCCAACACTATTTCTTTACCGGAGGGCCTAAATGGTGTGAAGACGGCTCTGCCCGTGTCCTTGAGGGATAGTGTAAACGGCTCAGATGATAGTACACATATTTCAATGTTGGCCATTTAAAGACATTTTGCTCACAACGTAAGCATTTAGACACGAGAATTTCCTAAATGCTTCGTCCTCCTCACTTTTCAGCCCAGGGGTACTCCTATCAGAGGAGTACTTGAGGTATTTTCAATTTGGAGCGGGCTAAGATTTTGCAGCAATTTAAAGAAAATCTTGGAGCTAACTGTAAATAAAACCATTTTAGCCACACTTTGTTCACAGCTGCCACACGGGCTAAGTTATGCATTGAACCATATTAGCCACTTTTTGTTTACAGTGACAATCAACTCTCGTTTGGATCTCATAGAGCCTCGCGCGCCTGTAGCAGCTTATCATTCTTATTTTGAAGTTAGTTGAAGTCAAATTGGTTCTGTCAGTGAACGAAGGCTAATTTTAATGTTCAGGCTCTCACAAAATGGTATATACATACCAATAGCTTGAGAACCACTACTCTTGAACATCTCCGATTGAGCCTAGAGAGTTTTTCTTTATGTGAAGAACTCTAGCAACGACTTCTTATTCGTTTCCTTTTTAGCTATAGATTCTACTCTCAGTACTTGTCTGGCTATGATACCATTTAATACATTCTAGTCTGTTAACTATATACTGTTGTTTTCAATTGAAAAATCGACAGGAATTTATTCATTTTGGCAAATATATTCACAGGGAAATTCTTAAATAGTATTTAAATTTTTCCTTTTGATTTTAAGTTCTTACATTTTTTGGAATTATTCGCATATGTGTGTTGTTTTTTTTAAATCGACAATTGATAAATGTAGTGTTTTTTTCATATTATGCAGAAATAAAACATATTGAAATAAATTTCTTTCAATATTTTTACGCTTACCTCTAGATAAACGACATCATTGGTTGCTGCTTTACCATCTCGTGTTCCTGGAGTAAAATAACAACAAGCCATTGTTAAATGAACCCTCCTTTAAAATAAAACTTTCTTCTACTGGTATTTCCATTTTTTGAGTAACATGGTTGTTTACATTTTGCTTTACTTTGGACTCAGCTAACAAAAGCTGTCTGCTTCAACAAGGTTCAGAGCAGGTAGGGGAGATAATATATTACGTTTACTTTAAAAAAAATATTCCTCCACTATAACCTACTTTAATTTGGATTTTATATTTTCGTTATATATCTATAATTAAAATTGTAGTATATAAAAGATGAACAAAATATAAGATAAGAAATAAAAAATACATTTTAGAGCATTTTTGATGGCCCAGAATAAAATATAGTTTACGTTCTAAAAATGCATTTCTGAAGATAATTGAGTATAGTATGAATTATCAAATAATATATATTTCATGTCAAAATTATAAGTTTTGTTTATTTAAAGTAAAAAAAAGTCTAATACGATCATTTACATGCGTCGTGATGACATCATGTTTGTGCCTAACCGAGACACTAAAATATAATAGTTACCTGGTTGTACAGCACTTGTTGTTACGCAGAATACAAGTCCAAACAGACTTTGTGCAACCACAAGAAATTGAAAACTGTTACACCTCATTATGGATGGCTATTTAGTTTTTGATCTTCCTGCTTGTTGTGATAAAAAATTACGATGAATAAAACTACTATTAATAATTTTCAAAATAGATATGAAGATTATTTACTTAACACTAAGTAACTTCTAGAGATGAACATGAAAGGATGAAACACACAATATATTAAGGCGAATGAATGACTGATTTACACGCTTTGTTTGGTTTTAATAAGTAAATAGATATTAAAAAATCAACTAAAGTAAATGGTAACTTAAATAAAGCAAAGATGTTATAAACTTTCTTGTTACAAGGCTGTGAATTACAATATTTAAAAAAACAACAACATCACCTGTTCTATTGTAAAATATTTTATATTAGAAAGTGATTTCTTGAATTCTGTCTTCAAATGAAAGAAAAAGAGTTAAGGCCGCGTTTATATTTTATATACTTGTCAAAAGAAATGCACTTTTAAATATTGAGACTATCTGACCTAAATCTTATCAGAAATGAGTCTTAACAAAAGTGGCACAACAAATGGTCAAGGATGTTTTGATGGTTATGGTCGGTCATGCGAGGAAACTACTTTCAGACGAACACCAAACAGTAAGAAAAGAATGAAGTCATGTGTTATTTTAACGATTGGTGTTTGCAATGAAGTCATTTTTCTTTTAAAATTAGTGGCGGAATTTGCAATAAAAAATCCAGGAGAATGATTTAAAGAGATGTCGTATTTACTTAAACTTAAAGAAGTGTGCGTCAAACGGATGTTATTGTGGTTAACTTTTTGTAGTAATTGATGATCGTGATGAAGATGCTATGGCTTTTGAAATTTAACATTGAGAGCGTAGTCCTTTAATAATATGAACTTATCGATTCTTTGAGTATTAATAATCTCTAGCTAGGCTGCTAAGGTGTAACGATGGAAAGGTCAGCTGCACGTTTGAGAATCACTGACTGCCACGGGATGACAAGACAGAGACGTTTATATATATTTTACCCAATGGCAATATTAAAAATTAAAATGTTATGCTTCCTTATTAAATGTAATAACTAGAAGTATGAATAGCATCTTCTTATTTTGCGACTAGCTCCTGTTACTTTTATTTAGAAAACCCAACACAAAAGTGAAGTTATTTTGTTAAATGTACACATCGTTCAGAGAAATAGAATTTAACTGGAGAATTTCTTGATGAGATAGTTAAACTTTTAGTTCTCTAAAATAAACTGTGAACATGACTCACCTGCCAATAAGGAAAAATAAAAAATCCAAACCTGTTCTTGTTGGACGAAAGATGTCTGTTTACGGTTCAAATCCGTGCGGAAAATGATGATCATAATATTTGAAAATGTTAAGTATATTTTGTATTCATCATATAGGTTCCGGATTTGTGCTTTCACCAAAAAATTCTTTGTTCTTTGCGAAAGGAGAAAAAATAACGCACGAAATCGCCGTGTAAGTCGAGAAAATGTTTGAGTAACAAATTTACTCCTCCAAAAAATCTCTTTATTTTCTGCAAAACTGATGACCAGTTTTAGAATAATATACAAGAGGCTTAAACTATAAGTTATATAATAAGATACAAGTTACTTAAGCTATATTATATTCTTTAATAAGATATAAGATACTTAAACTATAAGTTCTATAGTAAAATTATACAAGTTACTTAAACTATACGTTCTATAATAATTTTATCAAAGTTACTTAAACTTAAAGTTTTAGAATAAGATACAAGTTCAACTATCAGCTATGAGTATTAAGTATTTGCTTATACAATTAATTTAAAGAAGATTAATCTGCTTTATTTTCATCAACACATTCTGCCATTCTCTTTCTTACAGATCAGCCAACACATTCATGTCCAAAAGATTATTGTTCAAGTACAAAGTCATTATCTTAGTCAAAACTACAGAGCCGAGAGAATTGTTTGTTAGGAATAAAGAGTCAACTTTACACAAGTCAAAGGGCATCTCAATTTAACTCATATAATGAACATTAGGAATAGTCGAGCTTTTAATTCTTTATGGCAAAAAAAAGTAAAACTATAGTCTACATTAAATCAATAAATAACTTAATTGGAGGCGCATTGCCACTGCGCTCTTTCTCAATATACCAGTTGACCAATGTTCCCTTTAAGCTGTCAGATATCTAAACGGACGCCGCACAGCGTTTAAGATTTAACGTTTTTGATAAGGATGAGTTGCTTTTTAGAGTATACAATTTAGCACACAAATACGGATACTGTGCAACTTTTCACACGGGGTAGTATTTTTTTTTTCTTTTAAAATTAATTTTTGTTGTTGGACGGAGTTGGTTAAAGATCGATCCAAATCTTTTTTCGACTATCAAGGCATCAATCAAGCAGACGTCGAGAGTTAATATAAAGGATTTAATAACGTAAACCGCCGATGGAATTAATCTCTTTACAAAGCCAATAAACTTCAGATTTGGAGAAATACTTTTACCAATGTCTAAAGTCTAATGTATCCTTGTTTCAACGATTTTCAGATATTCTAATTGATAAAACATCTTTATCAGCTAGTCCACATCTTAACCCAAAATTAAAGGATCTTTCTATTAGTTGAGCTCTGTTTATCTAGTAAGTTAAGTTATGAAGCGGGGGCCGCGGTGGTCGAGTTGCAAGCGCGCTCGACTGGCGCTCCGATGGTCACGGGCTCGAATCCATGGGAAGCCAGGGACTTGTTCCCGGGGCCCAGGGCGTCCCCGAGTTCCACCCAGCTCCAAATGGGTGAAAAGTGTCGGGGTAATGCGTGCAACCCTTAGCCGTGGCATGTGAACGCTGCATCACTTGCCAAAAAACAACTGCTGCCTTGCAGATGGTCATGGCTGACCAAAGGCTATGGAAGCAAATCCAGAAAATACAGCAGGCTGAAGTCTGAGACCACGGGTCAATTGGCGCAAAACTCGTGGCACGCAAAACTCAATATTGAGAACGAAGAAGAAGAAGAAGTTATGAAGCTATAGTAAATTATTTGCAAGCCTCTTACATGGAATTTGGAGAAAACTTTCCCTGGCCAATCTTACAATGGTAGCAAGATTCATTTGCATACTTCCAGTGCGTTGAGCAATCTGCAAATTGAAAAATGATTTTATCTTAAAATGTAATTTATATGAATGCGCTTAAAAGGGATATTGTAACAAGCTTCAAATATGAGCGCAATTTTAATAAATAATTAGTTAAGTTAATTATAAGGGTATTTCATTAATCATTAGAAACTTTCTATTTGTTAGCTAATATTCTATAATTTTCTCAGAAACAATTTGAATCAAGTAAATAACGATCCTTTTGAGTTACTGAAATATACTCATTATTTTAACCCCACATTAGAGTCGTTATTGACAATAAGAAAGGCAATACAGTCCATGAAGTTTGATTTTGAGTTAACGTCCATGAAAATATATGTTCCCTGTAAACTATCTGATACACCCAGCTTATCGCGGCCTGCTCTATTGATCCAATTTTGTATCACCCTCATTACGAAACCTTGGCATAATGGAATCCTGATCATTATGGAATCCCATTCCCCGATATGATTCAATTCTTCTTTGGGATTACATACCCGTATGTGATCCCTTTGCTTAACGGGATCCCATTTCAGGAGTAGCCATTTTTCCCGAAATAATCCCATACTTTGATGGGTTGACATATTATTTCAGTATTATCGCCGTCCCAATTTTTTGGTAGAATCACATTCCCCAAATGATTCAGTAGTTCATTGAAATTTCATACTCCATTCTGATCCCCTTGATTAAAGGGATCACATTTTTTGTTGTTGAGAAGGTGTCCTTAATTCACAATGGTCCTCAAATAGCAATTTAAAGCCGGACCATGTTTTTTTTCAAAATTAAATGTTCCCCTCAATTAATGAATGCTTTTATGCTCTAGGTAAAATATTTTTTAATTAGGATTTAGGGTGAATATATTTATTATTATTTTAAAACTCTTTTTAAAAATATATTTTATTCTTAAAAACATAAATATAAAGTTTTCTCTATAACGTTGTAATATACAAAAAATATTGCGTTAAAGTATTTAATTTGAAAGAAGTAACTTTAAAAATTCGTCCAAGCGTGGGGCCCTTAAAAGCGCGGGGCACATGGCGGTTGCCTCATTCGCCTTGCCCTAAGGCCGGCCCTGGTCTGACCAACTGTAAGTGGGTATTATGAGTTGAATTTCATAAAATATTTACGTATGAGTCACATTTATGTCAACAAGCTCCGGTTGCCAGATATATTTATTTTTTTCCTTATACTGGCTAAATTGTGCAAAAATAAAACAGTGCATTTTGTAAAATTTAAAACCCCTCTAGATTTCAATCTGGGTTGTGATGGATATATATGCTAAGTTTGTTTGAGATCTATCAATTCGTGTAGAAATGTATGCAACATTAAGCCAGCCAGTCAGCCAGCCAGTCAGCCTGCCTGTGCTTTTGAATTTTATAATTATAGAGAGGATATGATGATGTTTTTGAATGAATGTTTTTCAAAAGAAAATGCTTTGGTTAGGGAAAAAAATCTTATCTCGTGTAACAAAAAAATACACACACGCACGCACGCACGCACGCACGCACGCACGCACGCACGCACGCACGCACGCACACACACACACACACACTCACAATGGACCCATGAGTAACAAATCCGTTGGAAAAGTCAATATGAAAGCTAAAATTGGCATCATACAACCGAAATAAGTTACAGTCATCGGTTTTTATCAACGAAGGAAAGCCGCGCGCGTCTACCAAATTTTGTGAAGACGGGGCCAAAAATAACACAGATTAACAGGGCAAACGCTGTCGATCATATGAACGTATCGCTCCGTTTTTGATAAAAACCTGCTTAACTTTTGCACATATGGACTTCAATGCCCTATAGTTTTTCATTATGAGTCATCGAGTATTTATGTATCAAGTTTAATAAAAAAAACAACAATCCGTTATAGTCAGAATCCTTCAAGGCAGCGCAATCAAGAACTCCCAAAATATGACATTTTGGGCCCCCGACCTAAATAAGTAGTATTTTAAACGAACTTTATGCCAGAAACCTATACAAAAGCGTGCTCAACAGCCTCCCAAAGTTTTGCAAATAGCAAATGAAGAAAAAAATATTATACATCTTATATAAGAAAACAACATAATTAAGCGCCCCAGGCCCAATCAAAATACCTATTGATTTTAACTAGGATCATGATGGCTATATTTGTTAAAATTAATGAAAAATTGAATGGGGAATAAAATGACATTAAAGGGCCCCTGATAGAAGATAAAAACTTCAAAAGCCCTTAAGACTTCAATCTGGATAATGGTGGAGATATGTTTTAATATTTGTAAAGATCATGTAAAATCGAATGGGGTATAAAACCTTAAAAGTTAAAGAAAACCATTTTGGCGCTCCTGACCCTGAAGAAATGGACATTTAGAGTTCAATACCCTTTGGTATTTTAATATGGGCCATCCAGTTTAAAGTACTAAATTTGGTCAAGATCCGTCAATTTACACAGTAGTTATTTTTTAAAATATTTTTTTTATATTCCTCACATTAGGTGGTAACTCAAAATTTAAAAAAATTGCATTTATCCTCGCAGGATTGTACTCTACGACATCCCAAAGATACATGCTTTTACCAACAAGGGAAGTTGGAAAATTAGTGATGAGTGAGCGAATGGGGGCTTGGCCTTTTATTAGTATTTATTACCTCAATGAATATTTCCAGATGTGTAAAATTTATTACATTCAGCGAGTTCAGTCCAGTGGCTTTAGTAATGCTACATTTGTAAATCTGGGCCATAACTGGAGTCAATGTCGCAGTAAAAGATATTTCAAAGCCAGATGGTTCTGCTGCAAGAGAACAGGAGGTTTTGTTTTTGCACTTATTATAAAATGTAGCAAAGAAGGTAAATTTATTAGTGTAAAACATTAAATGTTGAACAGCAAAATTTTAAAATTGTTTTCAATTTTAAAAAATTAATTAGGACACATAAAATTACTTATCAAAATAACAACCTGTGCAATAAAATCTGAATAAAGAAAATATATTTTCACTAACAAGTACTAACTTTTGCTAATGGAACAAGTGGAATTCATAGATTCCTTGTCATTTTCAGGAAAATTGCTGGCATCTGACTGAGCAAGATACACTAGAACTTCTGCCTAAGGGTTAGAAAGTAAAATATTAAAAACTATCAAAAGATAGGCTACTAGTAAAAGTTTTACTCAAACATAATTTATTTTGCTTATATCATAGAATTTAATATACGATCAGTTATATTTCACTCGTTATACCATTCTAGATGGTAGACTTGTTACAGTCCTATTTTACAAACAAACACAACCAATATCGATAACTATTATCATTATGAATAGCAATATTGGACATGTCTGAATCTAAATCATAACCCCTCTCCAGAATGATAATGTTACACTAGAAAAGTTCTAGCATCTCACACTCAAACCAAGAAATGAAATTTTGTGCACACATAAAAAAAAGACATCCTGCAAAACTATGTTTGTCTGCTTTAATAATGCATTCTCTGTGTTCATAAGACAGGAAATAAAAAACATTCTCTTTTTGTGCAGCCCAACAATGAAATTCTCTGCCATTACACATCCATAGTATTGCAACTACTAAGACCTTCAAGACTGCACTTAAGACACATCTTTTCAAAATTAATTAAACTACATTTTTTATAACGATTAACGTGGCTGATGTATTACATATTGTAATTTATGTGGTTATTATGATATGAATGTTTATTTAATTAGTATGTGTATGTTATTATCTCCATGTAAAGCGCTATATAAGTTATCAATTTATTATTATCGTTATTAAAAGAATACTTTTATTTGTTAGTTCTTTTTTTCCCAAGACTTTAAATTGTAGAGTTATTTGTTGCTAGCTGTCTAAATTGAAATGCAAAATCTATTATTTTTGTAGAGCTTCATCCAGGGACACTGCAGATATTCTTTGCCAACACAATCTCTAAAGATACTAGAGACTTATATCAATCATTGGTAATGATTAAAACATGTTTAAAACTTTTGTGCCACTGGACTTCAATTCATTAAAAAAAATAATAAAATTAAAATAAATGCTTAGGGTACATACTAGTGCACTTGGATCAAAAACATTAGTATTACAAATCAGGTTGGTTGCGTTAATGTCCTGATGTACATTGATTATTAGCTGTGCATGATCACACAAGGATCCACCATCACAGACTCTGGCAATAACCTGAATGATAAAAAAAAGTGTTTTATTTTAGAATCCACTCTCATGTGTTACTATTTTTATATAATATATATCATTTTTTGGCGGGGTATATTTTAAAAATATTTCATCACCTGAAGATCCTTTTATTTTCAAACAACAAAACTGATTTAGTTTTTTCTTTTTAAATAAATACTTTTGAAAGAAGTTGTTGTACTTGACTATGATGGTATACTTCTTAAGGCTTGTTTCCATGCTTGGTTATCAAGCTAAATTTTAACTTAATTGATACCTTATAAAAATTACCCCACAAATTTATTCAGCTTTAGTTGATTTTATATTTGAAAGTATAAATTCAAAAACTTACAAAGTACTGAGATCTTTTGTCTGCATTGATTGACCTGACATCACTTGGTGCTCTTATTTCAACTGTTGTAGCTGTTATGTTAGTAAAGATAAACAGTCGGGATCCGTTGTATGGGAGGACATCAAAAGTCAGCTGGTTGTAGGGAGCCTGGGATTGTTATGGTGACAGTAAGATTTATAGCAATTTGTAGCAATCCTTCATTTATTATACTTGTTTAAAATAGCTTGAATGATAATGATTTTAAAATTAGCATTGTTACATAACAAGTTAAACAAGCATATATATGTATATGCTAGCAATGAAATATGGTATAGTGAATTTAATTTTGTCATTAATATAATTATTGAATGTATACGGGAAGAATTTAAGAGGTTTTTAAGAAGTTTACACAAACATTTTTTACTTTATGTACATAGCTAATGTTTCATTTCTATAAAAATATAAATATAACATTAAAATTGTCCAACTTTGTCAGATACATTTCATGTAATTTCATGCATATTTCTTATTAAATATTTTTCATGAACAAATTTAAACAAACTATTTTAAATATCTCAAACTAAAAATAAAATCCCCAGTTATTTACCAAATCTCTGTCTGTTGCAGTCAGTGTGCTGATCAATTGGTTACTACTTAGTGGGAAATTAACTTGGAAATTGTAAGGAGTATTTTGCCATACTGGTGCGTACTGGTCACGAATGGGAGTGACGGTGACTGTGAATGGATCAGATTGAAGCACTGGTGTCCCCTTATCTCTGGCAATCAACACAATCTGTGAGGAATAATATAAAATAATTAAAATAAAAATCAAGAAATTTTAATGAGGAGTAGATTAACCATCTGCTTCCAGCTTGCATGTTCAAAGCACTATATAAAAAACCCTACAAGCAGACATATCTTAAAATAATTTCTATTTCATATTTTGAGGTGTATCCTCATTTTGTTTTTTGACCTCTTTGAAAATGAAAATGTCTAGAAAAGTTGTAAACAATTGTCTTTTTTATAATACACCCCTTAATTTAGTAGAAGTTTAAAATAATAAATAAAGTTTTATTTCATCAGTTAAAATTTTGGTTGATACATGTTAAAAATATCAACTAAAATTTTAACTGACGAGATAAAACTTTGAAAATTAACCCTTGATAATAAAAATCCATATCAATGTTCAACCAGATAGAATAGTTAAATTAATAGAGATATTTTTAGCTTTATCCAAAAAATTAATGTGAATGATAGATTCCTAGCAGATATAAATCATTACTAACTGGATAACTTGTAGCACTTGTAGGATCCAAATAAACAGGAATTTTCACTGTAACGTCTCCAGTGGAAGAATCAACTTGAAAGTAATTTACACCAGAAGTTACAATGTATTCAATTTGGTTGTTGGGGGCCTGAAAGATGAAGTATGATTATATCACAAATTATAACTACTAAACATGCACAAAAAAAGGAAATTAGTTAAAATGTTAACGATTATAGCTTATTTCACCATTAATGAAATATCTGTCTATCTATAGATGTATAAAAGTGAATAATTTACCAATTAAAAATAATATGTTAAGTCAATTCAGTTGTAGTCCTTTTAATTATCTATTAATCTGAATTTTGAAAGTGGATAAAAACCACAAGATCTCATTTTATTTATGTTAGGATGAGTCATAAATCAACAATTTATACACATTTTATAGTTTTTGTAACTACCCATGTCACAAACCTAAATTCCATTCTTATATAATTGTGAAAAGGTAGTGAAATAGCCAAGTTTTAAAATGATCAAACATAAAACGAATAGGTTTATTTACCTGTGAATCACTGTCAATGGCAGACAATTTCCCAAGGGAGTAGCCTACAGCAGCTGTTTCCAAAACAGTATAAGCAGCTGGCAAACCAACAATCCAGTTTGGTCTGTTGAAATTTCTGGTAACATCTACAAATACCACAGCTGAGCCTCGTCTTGTTTGTGGTCCATCATCCAATGCTGCTACACGAATCTACCAAGAGAGATTAAAAAATCAAGAACCAAAATGATAAACTGGAATATGTTTTGATTTTCAAAAGCTGTTGGTTGAATGGAGTCCATTTAATAACCAAATATTTATTAAAAAATTTAGTTCATGGCCTGAGAGATCACACTTGCAATGGAACTGACATAATTATGTTGATATGAGGTGAGTAACATCATCACATAAACATTAATATTGTACCAAGTCTTTCTACTCAAGAAATATCTATCCATATTTGAGGAATAAGTGCTATAGTAATTGAGACTCAAATCTTGTGACAACCATGACCCTGCAATACTTCATTTGGTGGGGAGATAATTTTGCTACAGCAAATTTCAACAATATAATCATGAAAATAAATCTCTACCACCATGTTGTATTGTTCCTTTAATATCAGGTAATGACTAAGCTTGAATCAAAACAATGTAAATTTAGGATTTCATATGTATCACTTTCACTTTCCATAAACGTTCAGACCCTGAGATCTAATATTTTTTTAAATTTAGGCCTGGTTCCAGTAGTAGTCCAGGCTCACATACCATGACACCCAGGCCAACATTAGATATAGTTGGATTTAACTTTGATCAGCAATGAAAAATAAGAAAAGTAAAAAGGCGACTACTTGAATGAACTATTTGTTTTTAAATGTCTCAAAAAGCTTTAAAATAGGGCTGCGGAAATTAAACATTAATTTCTCGATTAATCGTTTAAAATGTTAAAGATTAAATTATTTTTAAATTTTAATAAACCCAAATTATTGGAAGTCAAAATATATTTTTAAAAAAAAATAATAAAAAGCGACTAATATATAATAACAAATTTCCTGACGATTACACAAACTTTACGGTTTTAAAACTATTGACTGACGGGAATGTTCAAAAGGATATAGTTTGTCTACCATGGCTCTAACACTTCACCTACTTATCAAACCAAATGAAAAGCGTATTAAGCTAATGGCAGTAATATAGTCTGACTGAGCCTCACTCAGCTCTTCTGATGTATTACTGCATTACAAAATGGAGATGAATGTTCCTGAATCAATTAACCCTCTACAATGGTGGAGACTTAATGAACACCGAAAACTTATAATGTCATTCCTTGCCAAGTCTGTCTTGTGCAACCCAGTTACCTCAGTTGCATGTAAATGATTGTTCAGCTCGGTTGGTTATAATATTGTCTCTTAG
The DNA here is from genome assembly GCA_002072015.1 of Radix auricularia. Lineage (NCBI taxonomy): Eukaryota > Metazoa > Mollusca > Gastropoda > Lymnaeidae > Radix > Radix auricularia. The sequence goes on along the minus strand of MUZC01002008.1, from coordinate 16,108 downwards.
ACCAATTAATCACTTGAACTAAATAATGTCAACACACTTGTCTTTTTGTGTAGGTGGTTAAAATATGACATATAAAGGAGATATTCCAGTGTTTAGATTTTCAATAAAAATGTTAAATAAATGTTACTTATGACAACATTTTACATTTTTTTAGCTTTAATCGAAATTAATGACTTCGTTAATTTATCAAAAGATAATGTTTATATTTAAATTAATTGTTGACAGCCCTAGTTTAAAATATATATTGCTTTAGTAAATTTAAATTAGCTATTGGGGTAAACTTACCACAAATGAATTTATGGGTGTAATTTTAAGATCTTGTCTCAAAGTTATAGATCCATTAATCAAATTAATATTGAAGAATGCAGCAGCGTTTGGTCTCCTTCAATGTAATAGGTCAGCTTGTTGAACTAAAAATAAAAAAAAATTAAATGAACTTATTAATAACTTAAAATAATTTTGATAAGAAGTAAATGGTTCAAATTTTTAATTAGTAATTTCAGTTAGTGAGGACTTAATCTTTCACAATTAACACTCTATTTCAAGTTATCTGATTTTTCACAGCAAGGAAAAAAAGCTCATGGTTTATAAGCCCGCGGGTAACATAATTCAGAAAACTAATTAAAATTATGAAAAAATGAGTGAAATAAAAGTACGGGGCTGGAATGGGCTGCTTGAAGAAACCAGGAAAGCCAACACTTTACCAACATTTAAAACTCTAATAAGAATGCAGGACTTAACACAAACCATAGATAAGCATAGGACGCAATAATCTTCTGTATAGAAGGAGCGTAAGTAACAGATAAGATAAGATAATTACCAAACTTACAAGTGTATCAGTATCAGTGGCACTGACAGAGACAAATGTTGAACCAACTGGCTGAGTCTCAGGAATGGTCACACGATAAGTCTCATTAAAGAAAATTGGACTTTGCTGGTTTCTTGTGACTACCACCCTAACACTGGCTGTATTTACTGATGTTCTTGGTGGACTGCCCTTATCACTTACAACAATTATTATCTGTAAAGATAAAATAAACGAACAGTTATTTGCCATAAAATATTGAAAAAATTAAGTTCTTATTTAAAAATTTTATTTGTCAAATTTTTTAATATCAAATTTGAGACAAAAAACTTACATTAAATTCAGAGATGTTTGTGGAAACAAGTGTACGTCGTAATGTAAGCAGGCCGGAGTCACTGATTTGGTAGTACTGTTGGGATAGAGTGTCACTGATGATAGAGTAAGACAAGTCTTTCCAAGGACTCTGAAATGATATCATGAAAATAAAATAAAATATGGTATTAATTTATACAATAAAATTAGTGTAAAAATCAATAGAAAAGTGTTGGTGAAATGAAAAAATGTAGCATCACCTATCAAAAAAAAACCTCACCCAAAAAAGCTTAGCTTAAGCTTCCCAAATATGTGGACTTACAGAAGCATCATTATCCCTGGCCAGCAACTGGACAACAGAATCTCCCAGTGCAAAATTCTCTTGGATGGTCTGAGTGTAAACCAACTGAGTAAATTCTGGACTGAACAAGTTTTTGTTAATTGTAATGGTGACTGTGGTGATGGCAGTCAAGCCACCAAGATCAGTAGCAACAAGCTGAAACTAAGACCAGAGAATAAAAGCTGGTTAGGAGGTCAGTAATTGTGTTGTTAATAATAAAAAAAAATTATAACAAAGAATGATACATTTTTAGAAATGTTCTTGGAATCTTATCTCATGTTATACATAGTTTATATTTAGTCTTGCATTTTATTAACGTTTTAAATGTTGATAGTGTGTTGATTTTTCTGGTTTTATGAGGAAACCCATTCCATGCCTGAATTCCAGATGGGAATTTGTATATGTTTGTTCTTGGAAAAAATGCTTTTGTCTCTAGGCACATCTTAGGGTTGTAAAAGCTTATCTTTTTAAATTGCATTACCAAGTTAGAAATAATTGCTTTTTGTATTATAACTACTTTCCTCCCAGTTTTGCTAACCTCAAATTTTCATAGGTTTAATGATTAACTAATGGTGTTACTTTTGTAAATACTAAACATATTTTTCCAATAATGAATCCTGCAGCTCTTTTTTGAATTTGTTGTAGTTTACCCATGTTTTTTTTATAATAGATAGTCCTGAGTCCTGTTTAGTACATTTAGCACAGGTTTCACTAAAGTAAGGTAGCATTTTAATTATATAAGGAATATGTAAAGTTATTAATTAATTAATTAGTAAATTAATTTATTCGTTAGTTAAGCAAGAGAAACACTAACCAAAATTATTTGAAATACTAAATTCCTAGAGCATGAATTATTTATGAGGGTTAAATGCCTTATCTATTTTTATTTCTCAAGTTCAAGACTAAACTATTTTCTTTATCTGAATATTCCATCTAGCTGAAACCAATGTTCTCTTTAAGGTTCAATGGTCCACGTGCAAAGTAAAATAAGTGTGTGCAAAGTTGCACAGCATCAATTTTTAAATCAATATTTTGCAATATTTGCTGTGCGGCAATTCTTAAGTGCTGCACTGCATCAGTCTGATATCTATGCAGCCATGCGGCTTGAAGGAAACATTGGTTGTAATTCATTTATCAAAAATATAAAGAATGTCAACCATGTCAATCTCAAGATAAAGAGTTTTTTTTTAACCAAAGTTTACAGTTTGTATTAGTTTTTGTCAACATAAGTTTAAATCAACTTACAGTAAAGCTACTGTCTGTAGAACCAATAAGACTTGATGCCAGTCTTATAGCCCCAGTACTGGGATCAACTGTGAAATAGCTGCGTGTCCTGCTATCAGCAACTAAACTGTAGATCACTCCAGCAAACTGAGGCTGGTGAAGATAAATTTTATTTTATAACTAATAAAAACTAACTATAAGTCCTTAACCTTTAACTAATTAAAGAAAATTAACATTTAGAGCAAAAAATTCATTTTGATTATAGAGAGCTAACAAATTAAATCCCACTAAAAGTGAGAAAACTTAATAATCTAACTCAAATGTCAGGTGAATTTCAAATATAACTAAAAGTACATCACACTAAAAGGGAGAGAACTCACTGTAACTCCAGTGTCATGATCAGTTGCTGAAATGGTTACAATGACAGACTTAACTTGTTGTGTTTCATCTATAGTTTGTAGATAGCTGCTGTTTGCAAACGTTGGTGGTCTGTTCCTTACTATGGTCACAGTAACTGTGCCAGAAACTGATTGTGATGATCGGTTTATACCAAAGTCACTGACTCTAGCAACTACCTGAATATAGAGCAAACCATTCCATCAAAACAAGATAGCATGTAAAATTGTAGCACTCAACTACTTCTTATTTAAAATATTTCAATAAATGTATAAAACATAATCCTCCATGGGATTTCTTATCTTAGATATACAGACGCTCCTTCTATGCAAAAGATAATTGCGTCCACAAACCATGAGAGATGATCTGTTGGTAAGTGATGCAGTGGTCACAGGCCACGGCTATAGGGGTTCCACGCATTACCCCAGCCGCCTAACTATTGTCTAGTTAGGTACCCATTCGGATCTGGGTGACTTCGGGACTCCTCAGGCCCCAATAACAAATCCTCACCTTCGTGTGGATTCGAACTCCTGACCATCGGTATGACAGTTGAGAGCGCTACCTCTCGACCACCGAAAATTGTAAGAATTTTAAAGAATCCTTTTAGTCAATAAGAAATGATGACAAGACCAAAGAACTCCACTTTCACAAAACTAAATCACTCTGTACTTTGTCTCTTCCTACTTCTATTCAGGTAGCTAATTCTTATATACTGTTTACATCTTCAACTAAGAATCTAGGCTACATTATTTCTAACAACATGTCTACAAAAAACCTTATCAATCACATCTGTACATCTGCCTAGACAACCATCCTTCAGATCAGCTCAATTCGTCACTACTAAATAGTGCGATAAAAACCCTAGTCTGCGCTCTTGTTCTTTCTCATCTTGATTATTGTATATCTCTTCTCTCATCCATGGCTAAACAAAATATTTAAAAAACTATAAAATGTTCAAAATTCAGCTGCCAGGCTAGATCTTAATTCCAAAGAAATAAAATTTAAAACATATGACTCTGCTAATTCATTCACTTCATTGGCTCCATGTAAAAGCACGCGTTTATTAAAAGCTGTCAATTCTTATCATCCCCTTTCTTTCTTACTGAATTTTTTATTGTATACTAAACCACTTGTCAGCTACGCTTTTTGCAGACCCACTAATTGTTGCGTTCTGGATTCTGGATATAATCTTATTGAGACAGACTCTTGTCGAATATAATATGTTCTTTATTGTGGTAGAAATACAAGTATAAATCCTCCACTATCTGCATTACACTGAAGTCAATACAGCCATCCAGACATCTAATTATAGGCATACAGGCTCAGAGTGTTCACAGTGTTCGAGCAACATCGATAACACAATGTCTCACAAGCACAGCCCTGGCCTAACGTCCACACGACTCTCAGACGTTCTCTCGGCCCTTTCGTTTTTCAACCCCCACACACTACACAGTCACACACTAGTTATAGCCCTTGCGCGCACTCTCAAGTCATTGCCTGACATTCACAAGTCCGTCAACTGAACACCGTTCAAACATTCTCACAACAACTCACAACAACTCAGCGACATTGATTCTCATACCTTGACTTTAATCTCTCTGTTTGCAAGACAAGCACTAAAAGATTTGATGAATGGTATTTCTCTTTTTGTCCCCCCAAGAAATGGAATCAATCTATCCTCACACATTGGTAGTATTCCTACTTCTAAGGCATCTAAGACTTCTAAGTCTGCACTAAAATACATCTCTTCAAACTTTAATTTCCAAATAACAATCAAACATTTCCATGCATGATAAACTTAGCTTATACATATCATAATAACACTATATGTTTTTTGCAATAAGGATAAGGATAACATATACTAATATTGGAATGATAGAGAGAAGATTAGCATGGCCCCTGCGCAAGGGTTACACGCAAATTCGTGAAGCATTCCATATTTTTTAGGGGCGCGGTGGTCTAGCAGTAGCACAGTGGAATTCCGAACCGAGGCAAAAGAGAGTAACCGTTTTGAGACTCGGTGCTGGCAAGGCCCCCGGGGCATTGCACCAGCCAAACAATCACTTGCAAGTTAGTGGTAGGTTAATGAAACTTGTAAACGGTAATTCACTTGCCCCAAAGTCCGCCATTGACTGAAAAGGGGGGGGTATTTTTAACTTTATATTAACTTGTAGTGTCTGAGCACGGGCGACCGACCAACCGTGCGTGCGTGCTTGGTTGCCGAAAAAACGTTGGATTAATTTTTAACCCATTTTCTTTTAAGCTAGCAAGCTGAAATTTGCAGGTAGACTGATCTCAATGATAAAAATGATATATCAAAGTTTCAGATCGATCAAATGGACAGTATTTGAATTGTTGAATTTAAAATTATTTTATTTATCTCTACGTATCATGTTAATTTTTTTTAGATAGAGTGTTGTGGTGCGTATTATGTTCAACAAACTTTCCTGTCGCGCAATAAGGTGTGCATTATATTGACAATACTTTTTAAAAATATATTCACGATTGGTGCGCACTTTAGAAAACATGTTTTACGAGACATTACTTGAATTTTGTATTTTCGTATTGTTTTGCCCTGCGTATTATAATGAACATGACGAGGATTGTCTCGTATATAAAGGATGTGTAAAAATTATTTTGTTAAAGTGTTTTTAAAATTATGAATGTTTTTAATTGAATGCATTTATAAATGTCTTACTAGTTTAATACTAGTTTTAACGGTACTGTAAGCCTAGCTTCTTGCTATTGTACTGCTTTAGACAAATTCTTGAATTATTAAAATGATTATAACTAATATTAAATACTTCTCTTACTGTGTAAACATCTGAAGCTCTCTCAGCCTGAAGAGATCTTGCCACTGTAAGTGCTCCATTTTGTGGTCCAATGTTAAAGAGATTTGGGTTAACACTGGGAGTTGTGCTTTGTGGGCTATAAAATAGGACATTATTTGGGGCCTGTGGGTCAGAACAGAGTATAATTATAGAAATCATTCATCATAAAATCATCTTCATAATTTCACTGTTTATTTTGGTCAAAGACCTCATCCCGAGGACTAGAGGAAAGAGATAAAATCAGGTGTATATCAATTATACATAACTCCTAGTTTAAAAAAGACAAGCACCTGAGAAATAGGACATGTTCTGGTTGTCACCAAAGTTCCTCAAACAGATTTAATAAAGATGATTTATTGGATTGGTATAAAATTCAAATTTAAGACAAGCACAGGAAACTGGTTCTAGTATAATATTCTACCACCTCAGTTTACTTTTACCAGATTTATTAACAGTAAAATGCCAATTTTAAAAAAAAATCACTAACCTCTTAGCATCTAAGTTTGATTACCAACAATTTTAAGACAATGAACATTTTCCTACATGAATCATTGTATTTAAGACTAATTAAGGTATTTTTCATTTGATTGCTGTACTTTAGTAACAATAATCTCATTCATGAAATCATGAACATTTTATTTTTACAGGGCCACATTGTAAACTTACAGTGCCGTCAGCATCTGTTGCAGTAAATGTTAGTAACACTGTGCCTAATGGGACATTTTCCAGCACTGTATAAGTTGAACTGAATTGTTGTAGAACTTGAGAGTTGTCATTGACATCCTGCAATAATAGAAACAAATATAACAGCATTATTTACAAATTAGTCTAATACATTTTACCCAGTGACCCTCCAAAACGACCCCTGACGAAATGGCCCCGGACAAAACGGTCTCGGTCATATTGGCCTCTGACAAAATGGCCCCTGTCAAAACGGCTCCGGTCAAAACGGTCCCGGCCAAAAGGGCCCCAGACAGATCGGCCGTGGTCAAAACGGCCCCGACCAAAATGGCCCTAAACAAATTGTACTCATTTTATTTACCAAAAAAATAAGAATCTTTTGTTTTTATAGTTAATTTAACCATGGTTCAACTTATTCACCTTTAAAGAAAGTTGTCAAATTCATGTTACGTTGTGATATTATTCTTTTCAACAAACAAATGTGACTTACTACCATATAGTCTAGTGTAAATGTTATTAAAAATTTTCTTGTGATATTATCATATTTGTTTTTTTTTGTGAACTAAAGCTGAAACTGAATATGTAAGTAAAAATAATAATATAAAATATTATGCCATTAACATATATTAGTCAAGGGCTGATTTGTCTGAGGCCATTTTGTCAAGGACCGTTTTGACCGGGGCCGTTTTGTCGGTGAATCATTTTACCCAACATACTTGGCTTGTGCCAGGTAGAAACTTAATGCTTTAATATATTAATATGACATCTGCTAGTTTAGAGTAATGAAATTTTGAATGAAAAACTTGCAAGTAGATATTAAGTAGACTATTATTTTCATGCTTTTTAATTTTATTAATGTGACATCTGCTCATTGACAATAGTGACATTGTGAGTGAAAAACTTGCAAGTAAAATCTTAATTTAAAATGAAATTACTTGAAGATTTTGATATTCTTTAAGTGTGGGATAAAAGTCTATAGTTTGGTTGGATGTTTAAAATAATTTCATTATTTGGATTCCTGAAAATGTTTCATTTATATTTACTTCTAAAGCCTTTGCATCTTTAGATTGGATTAAACTTTCTTTCATGAATGAAGTAGTTTGCATTTATTTGCTTCTTTTTCTTTGATACAGTAGACTTTGGTAAATTTAGGGACTTAAAATTATATATGAATGATAATGATAGGTGTAACAGTCTTTTTAACTTACCAATATATTGACAATGACAGTTGCCGAAGTAAATAGAGCTGTAGAGGACAAACCATCTTGTGTTGTTACCAAAAACTGGTAACGATTCTTGCTCTCATAGTCCAGGGCACCATTGACAGTTATGACAGCACGATTCCCAACAGTTTGCACATTGAAAGCAGCAGCATCATTGTTGGCTCCAATATTACGAAGTACAAAGTTATAGTGGGTGTACTGTCAGCATCTGTAGCCTGATTGAATATAAATATCATCAAAGAGATTTGAGAAAAATGATAAACATCTGTAATGATCTATTGTACAGACATCTACTGCTCTTAAAATTTTCTTTACTTATTTAAATATAAGTAATTAATTTTTCAAGTTTTAAAATCCACATAATAATAGAAACTGTAAACTAAACATTGTGATTAAATAAATTTAAGAAAATTGTATATTTTAGACCTGTTTTTTGTCTTTTTAAATTATAAAGACATTAGCAAGATATTATTTCTACCGAGCTTAAATTCATGGCTACATCAACTTTTCATTGAATGTGTTGAAACAACTGGCATTACTCACTGTGAGATTAACAACAAAAACATTCTGAACATTTTCATAGACAGAGACTTCCCGGGAGGTGTCCTCAAACAGTGGCACAGAGTCCTGGAGATCAATGATATTAATTGTAACTGGAACAACAGCTGTACGGTTTCCAAGTCCACCATCAAATGCTCTCACCAAGATCTGGTATTGTTTCTTGGTTTCATAATCAAACATAGCATTTGTGGTCAGTTGGCCAGTAGAGGGATCTACGACAAAACTATTTTAAAAAATAACAATAAATTTGTTTAGGGCATAAAAAAGGTAAAAAAAAGAACTAACTCTGAAAATTTAATAAAATTGTAATGGAATTCTTAATGTAAAACGTTCAACCTATTTAGCTATAAACTTACTCAATATTTCACTTTTGGTCTAACTATGGTCATTTTATTTGATAAAATTTAAATAACATAGAATCATCTACTTATATCATCTACTGAAAAGCGGCGGGGTAATGCGTGGAACCCTTAGCCGTGGCATGTGAACGCTGCATCACTTGCCAAAAAACAACTGCTGCCTTGCAGATGGTATTGGCTGACCAAACGCTATGGAAGCAAATCCAGAAAATACAGCAGGCTGAAGTCGGAGACAACGGGCCAATTGGCGCAAAACTCGTGGCACGCAAAACTCAATTTTCAATATTGAGAACGAAGAAGAAGAACAAGATCTACTTATAGCAATATAAACTCAACAACCTACTTAAACATTTAATATTACCTGACATAATCTAGAGCTGGTACAATACCATAGTAAACAGCAGAGTTGGGTGTATTTGGCTCATCACGATCTGTGGCCTGTAAAACAGTTATATTTATTTAACCTCACACATTCCACCTTAACTGGTAAGATGTATCATTCTAGAATTTTATCTGAAAAAAAAACATGGGATTTCAGACAGTTACTGAGTATGGAAGTGCCAAAAAAAAGGCCATAAAATAATCCTGTTGACTTAAAACACACACTAAATTTTACAACCTGTTATAAGTTATAAGTCTCAAGAATTATTATATTTACATCCCTAGGCATAAGTGCCATAAGTGTAAGGCTAACAAGATTTTAACATTTTAATTCTATTTCATAGAGCTCCATACTGACAGCATTTATTAAACCCTTGGACTTGAAGATCAGTTGTTTTTATTTGATAATTTTTTATAATTACCAATCAAAGACTTTTACAACATCTGCAAAATGAATTACATATTTATATATTTATTGTATTTCACTTAAAATATTAAAATGTTAATTTTGTCAAAAAATAATATGCTACATACTCTCAATTTAAAACCACAATGTGGTTCCTTAAGTAAGGAAAAGTATCTACTACATGATAAAAGTTAACACTCATTAATGACGGAGCTGATTCTATATTCTATTTCAATGGCATCCAACCATAACTAATGCTGATAGTGTATAAAACAGACAAAAAGAAGGTCTCTTTGGCTCTCTTTGGATTTCACTGCAGCTAAGTTTGTATTTATTATTTTATTTCTTTATATTCATTTTATTTGTGTGATATTTTTTCATTGAAGAAGGCTCGTTCCAAAATGTTCACTGTTTTGTTATTTCCTTGGCTCACTCGTGCCCTGTTTATATGTTACCCATCTACTGGGTAGAACAAACCGGTTGTATAAAAAAAATCATTTTAAGCCTGGTCCCTTTTTGGACTCAGGACGTGTTAGCGCATTTTCGTATTATGTATCAGTACTTAAGTTAGATATCAGCATTATGTAGTTATCAGTAATTGTGTTTAGATTTTAGACATATTTTTATGAATTTTCTTATGTAATGAATATACCTCAAAAAAATTATTTAAAAGTCATTTCTTTACATTTTAAAATTTTTTATTTTCTCGTTAATCTAACTACAAGTGGTTTGTGGTCATTGAAATAGGACTCATAAATGAAACATTATAAATTGTAATCAGCTAATCGCCCAAATACTCCGTCAATTGTTGTTTGATAGATCGTGGTTGCCGATCTTGTTGAAAGTAGTTGAATGTTGAAGCTTGTTTCGAAAAAGTTTTCAATTTCTACCCCTGGGCACCTAAGATCTTGATTGAAGTCACCACGAATGATGACGTAAAACTCTCTAAACTTTTACACATATTCTAATGACCTCAACAACAAAAAAATATTTCTTTTGCACGCTTTTGCACCACTAACCAATAACATTAACTCTTCAATGCTTGAAAAACTAAGTATTCGACTTCCGGCAATGGCGGCCGTTGCCTGTGCTAATGTTATCTCTCGATTCGCAATGTTTTTTGGTCGTTTTAGCGGGGTTTTTTAACGGATCGAGTAACTGAGTGTTGGTGCACAAATGGCAGGTCAGGACATACAAAAACATATATACATCATGGGTCTAGGACTTATGGTTGCTGTGATCATGGTGATGACAGTCGGATAAAACGGGTGCAATAGCGCATTCGACTTCTCGAAAATGCGCTAAAAAGTATGCATGAGTCTGACAAGAAACCATAAAACAATGAATGCTATTGCAAAAGCCTTCATCAACAAACGAACAAAAATTAATAGTGGTACAAAACTTAGCTGCAGTGAATAGTCGGGGAAGACATCAATCAGAGAGATATCTGTTTGATGTCTTTTTGGGCTACAAAATGCAGGTGATTTTATTTCTATTTTTATACTACTATTAGTTGGTTGTTTTTTTTTTTTTTTTT
>MUZC01002007.1:766-22886 GCA_002072015.1 Radix auricularia | reverse complement strand
GTTTTGTCATTTTTTAAAAAAAGAAAAAAGAGGAATAAAAAGTAGAGGCATATTTTTGTTTTTTTGTTTTCTAATGACCTGGACGAGTCTCAACTGGGAATTTCATTAAAAAAATCTTGTTTTTTGTGTTTTTTAAAAAATAATAAAAAAAGAAGAAAATTCTTTATCCCTGTATAGCAGGAGTGTCTAAAGTCCGGCCAGCGAGCTAAATGCGGCCCAAGCATAAATTTTTTTTGGCCCGTAGCCTTATCTTAAATAATTTAACTACTTGTGGATTTTTTTCTGTACGACATAATATTTAGAAGATAAGCAGAATTTATGTGATGTTTTGAGTAGAAAATACGGTAAGGTTTTTAAAAAAATAAATAATTTTTTTATTTATTTTTTTTACCAACAATTGATTACAAAAAGCCGATTAAGTTACGAGCTCTTTTGTTAATTTTTTAAAATGCAGTCAGCTGCTAAAAATAATTGCCATTATATTGATTCTTTCTGTTAATATTAAAAGGAAATGAGTGTAACCTCAGTGCACTAAAATTGTTAAATTTTTATATCTCCATTTGGCTCAAAGTTTTTTTTTTAGCCTTATACAAAAATGAAAACACTTTTAATTTATTGTCATGTACGGAGATTATTAGAAATTTCTTAAAATGGAAAACACTATCTTTTTAAAGGATCCAAAAATCAGGGCAGCATTTTCCTATTTTAGTCCCCACACTCCTAGTCCCCACACTCCTAGTCCCCACACTCCAACAAATAACCAAAAAGTATCTATGTAATTGAAAAACACGTAACTCATTCTTTAAATGATTATTTTTTTAAATTTTATTTTAATCCGGCCCCGCACTATTTTACTTCACGGAATGCGGTCCTCTTTGCAAAAGCCTTGGACACCACCTCTCTATAAACTGACATTTAAGACTATTGATATATTGTTTGTGGTCAAAGTCTTGGACACCACCTCTCTATAAACTGACATTTAAGACTATTGATATATTGTTTCTGGTCAAAGCCTTGGTGAAAATCAAGACGGAGTCAGTAAACAATTTCTCCATGAAGAGCAATACAAAGTCATTTTGTCATTTGTTCCAACCAGAGGTTTGTGTACACTAGGGCTAACCTATAAAAACTGTCCACTAAATATCTCTTAACTTTCATCCAGGCTAGAAGGCTGGATGAAAGCGTTCAGCAATAGGGCTTCTAAAAAAACAACTATTTAAAAAACCTATTTATAGCTCGGTCACTCCGGGAGGTGATAGGGGATGACTAATTACTGTATATACCCGTTCTACCCACCCCCCCCCCCTTTCGGTCTTCAGGAAGCGCAAAGCATTAAAAGTGCATAACCCGCCTGCAAGCCGGACACCGCCCCCCCAATAAAGGAAAGCTTAAAAAAAAGGGTACACATTTTTAAAATCAACAATCCGCATAAATGTGATGCACAAAGACAACAAACAAATGGTATATAAACAAATAAAATCCAAATAAGTCAATCCATCCAACCAACCAGTCAACCGAACCAACCAACAAGTCAACACAACCAAGCAACCAGTCAACCCAGCCAAACAATAGGGCTTCTAAAAAAACTATTAAAAAAACCTATTTATAGCTCGGTCACTCCGGGAGGTGATAGGGGATGACTAATTACTGTATATACCCGCTCTACCCCCCCCCCCCCCCTTTCGGTCTTCAGGAAGAGCAAAGAATTAAAAGTGCATAACCCGCCTGCAAGCCGGACACCCCCCCTCCTCCCAAATAAAGGAAAGCTTAAAAAAAGGGTACACATTTTTTAAATCAACAATCCGCATAAATGTGATGCAAACAAAAAACAAACAAATGGTATATAAACAAATAATATCCAAATAAGTCAATCCATCCAACCAACCAGTCAACCGAACCAACCAACAAGTCAACACAACCAAGCAAACAGTCAATCCAACCAACCAACCAGTCAATCCAACAAACCAACCAACCAGTTATCCCAGTCTACCAACCAGTCATCTCAGGCCACTAACCAGTCAATACAGCCAATCAGTCAATCCAACCAACCAGTCAACCTAACCAACCAACCAGTCAACCTAACCAACCAACCAGTCATCTCAGGCCACCAATCAGTCAATCCAGCCAACCAGTCAATCCAACCAATCAAGCAGTCAACCCAGCCAACCAACCAGTCAATCCAGCCAACCAGTCAATCCAACCAACCAACCAACCAGTCAATCCAACCAATCAACCAGTCAATCCAACCAACTAACAACTAAACCCAGCCAACCAACAACTAAACCCATCAAACCAACCAGACAATCCAACCAACCAACCAGTGAACCCAGCCGACTAACCAGTGAATCTAACAAACCAACCAGTCAATCCAACCCAACAAACAAACCAGTCAACCCAACCAACCAGTCAACCCAGCCAACCAACCAGCCACCCAAAACTTAACCCAACTGATGTCTTAAAAAAAGATTTCTGTGTCGCATCGTATTTCATAAGATCTCTCACAAGAACTCAAATTTCTTAATTGATATGCTTTTGTCTATGTCCGTTTTCATTTATTACTGTATAAAACTATTTGCCTCTATTCCCTCTATGAATAACCCCACCACTGTATACATCTTGGACTTCGATTAAACCTATGAAATGTTTTCTTGAAAAAGTCCCCCCTTCCCCCCAAAACCAAATAGTACGTGACGTCTAGCCCAGGTGACTGTTTGAGCAGCTGTTCCTATGTCGAAACCTTGACATTGAATTAATGATTAATTAAAAAGATGAACTTATGAGAAAAATAAGGAGACAATAATCTCCTGCCTGTGCTGAATGAGTTAAGAAGTAGAAGGTCTTAGGTTCAGAGAGTGCACTCAGCTACAATTAAGATATCAGTGGGTGGCATCTCTCAGAAACTAATTATTGTTAATTTAAATCAATTCTAACTTTGTTGGTTAGGTCTAGCTTCAAAGTTAACGTGGTACATTCATCGTTCACTTGAGCTGCCAGCTTTTCTCAAGGGATCTTAAATGATTTATATTTATAAGTTCTATATTTGAGAGAGACTATGCTTACATTGTTTATAGATGAGTTGGGTACAGCTCTACTGTTGTTTGGTACAGTTGTGCTGTTGTTTGGTTTGGTACAGTTGTACTGTTGTTTGGTTTGGTACAGTTGTACTGTTGTTTGGTTTGGTACAGTTGTACTGTTGTTTGGTAAGTTGTACTGTTGTTTGGTTTGGTACAGTTGTACTGTTGTTTGGTTTGGTACAGTTGTACTGTTGTTTGGTACAGTTGTTCTGTTGTTTGGTTTGGTACAGTTGTACTGTTGTTTGGTTTGGTAAGTTGTACTGTTGTTTGGTTTGGTACAGTTGTATTGTTGTTTGGTTTGGTAAGTTGTACTGTTGTTTGGTTTGGTACAGTTGTACTGTTGTTTGGTTTGGTACAGTTGTACTGTTGTTTGGTAAGTTGTACTGTTGTTTGGTTTGGTACAGTTGTACTGTTTGGTTTGGTACAGTTGTACTGTTGTTTGGTTTGGTACAGTTGTACTGTTGTACTGTTGTTTGGTTTGGTACAGTTGTACTGTTGTTTGGTAAGTTGTACTGTTGTTTGGTTTGGTACAGTTGTACTGTTGTTTGGTTTGGTACAGTTGTACTGTTGTTTGGTTTGATACAGTTGTACTGTTGTTTGGTACAGTTGTAATGTTGTTTGGTTTGGTACAGTTGTACTGTTGTTTGGTTTGGTACAGTTGTACTGTTGTTTTGTTTGGTACAGTTGTACTGTTGTTTGGTAAGTTGTACTGTTGTTTGGTTTGGTACAGTTGTACTGTTGTTTGGTTTGGTACAGTTGTACTGTTGTTTGGTACAGTTTTTCTGTTGTTTTTTTTGGTACAGTTGTACTGTTTTTTGGTTTGGTACAGTTGTACTGTTGTTTGGTTTGGTACAGTTGTACTGTTGTTTGGTAAGTTGTGCTGTTGTTTGGTTTGGTACAGTTGTACTGTTGTTTGGTTTGGTACAGTTGTACTGTTGTTTGGTAAGTTGTACTGTTGTTTGGTTTGGTACAGTTGTACTGTTGTTTGGTTTGGTACAGTTGTACTGTTGTTTGGTTTGGTACAGTTGTATTGTTGTTTGGTTTGGTAAGTTGTACTGTTGTTTGGTTTGGTAAGTTGTACTGTTGTTTGGTTTGGTACAGTTGTACTGTTGTTTGGTTTGGTACAATTGTACTGTTGTTTGGTTTGGTACAGTTGTACTGTTGTTTGGTTTGATACAGTTGTACTGTTGTTTGGTACAGTTGTACTGTTGTTTGGTTTGGTACAGTTGTACTGTTGTTTGGTTTGGTACAGTTGTACTGTTGTTTTGTTTGGTACAGTTGTACTGTTGTTTGGTTTGGTAAGTTGTACTGTTGTTTGGTTTGGTACAGTTGTACTATTGTTTGGTTAGGTACAGCTGTACTGTTGACTGGTAGAACTTTTTGTAAAGGAACTAAACTACAGCCCGATAATTGGGTTACTGTAACGAACAGTTTATGCGTTCAGAATTAGGTCGGTTGGCCGACTTCACAGACATTGACTTTGAGTTACTGCCCTTGCGGCCTGATGTGGATACTAAAACAAGACAAAATCTCATCAAGACGTTCTTAGAAAACTTATTTCTCACGAGACTTTCGCCATTATCACCCTCGGTAACGTTTAGCCACTAGCTCGGTATGTAAGATTGAACATGTCTATTGGGTCAGTAATACAAATCTGATATAACATTGAGATGATTTCACTGGCGAAAAGGATGTTAGTCTAATTTTGTTGAGATGATTACACTAACTGAAAGGATGTTAGTCTAATTTGATGAGATGGTTACATTGGCTGAAAGGATGTTAGTCTAATTTTGTTGAGATGGTTACACTAACTGAAAGAATGTTAATCTAATTTGATAAGATGGTTACACTGGCTAAAAGGATGTTAGTCTAATTTTGTTGAGATGGTTACACTAACTGAAAGGATTTTAATCTAATTTGATAAGATGGTTACTCTGGC
Organism: Radix auricularia; assembly: GCA_002072015.1. Taxonomy (NCBI): domain Eukaryota; kingdom Metazoa; phylum Mollusca; class Gastropoda; family Lymnaeidae; genus Radix; species Radix auricularia. The sequence goes on along the minus strand of MUZC01002007.1, from coordinate 17,873 downwards.
TAAAAGGATGTTAGTCTAATTTTGTTGAGATGGTTACACTAACTGAAAGGATGTTAATCTAATTTGATAAGATGGTAACACTGGCTAAAAGGATGTTAGTCTAATTTTGTTGAGATGGTTACACTAACTGAAAGGATGTTAATCTAATTTGATAAGATGGTTACACTGGCTAAAAGGATGTTAATCTAATTTAATGAGATGATTCCACTGGCTAAAAGGATGTTAGTCTAATTTGAAGAGATGGTTACACTGGCTAAAAGGATGTTAGTCTAATTTGATAAGATGATTACACTGGCTAAAAGGATGTTAGTCTAATTTGATAAGATGGTTACACTGGCTATAAGGATGTTAATCTAATTTGATACGATGGTTACACTGGCTAAAAGGATGTTAGTCTAATTTTGTTGAGATGGTTACACTAACTGAAAGGATGTTAATCTAATTTGATAAGATGGTAACACTGGCTAAAAGGATGTTAGTCTAATTTTGTTGAGATGGTTACCTTAACTGAAAGGATGTTAATCTAATTTGATAAGATGGTTACACTGGCTAAAAGGATGTTAATCTAATTTGATGAGATGGTTACACTGGCTAAAAGGATGTTAGTATAATTTGAAGAGATGGTTACACTGGCTAAAAGGATGTTAGTCTAATTTGATAAGATGATTACACTGGCTATAAGGCTGTTAGTCTAATTTGATGAGCTTATTACACTGGCTAAAAGGATGTTAGTCTAATTTGAAGAGATGGTTACACTGGCTAAAAGGATGTTAGTATAATTTGATGAGATGGTTACACTGGCTAAAAGGATGTTAGTATAATTTGATGAGATGGTTACACTAACTGAAAGGATGTTAGTCTAATTTGATGAGATGGTTACACTGGCTAAAAGGATGTTAATCTAATTTGATACGATGATTACACTGGCTAAAAGGATGTTAATCTAATTTGATGATATGATGCCACTGGCTAAAAGGATGTTAATCTAATTTGATAAGATGGTTACACTGGCTAAAAGGATGTTAATCTAATTTGATAAGATGATTACACTGGCTAAAAGGATGTTAATCTAATTTGATGATATCATTCCACTGGCTAAAAGGATGTTAATCTAATTTGATAAGATGGTTACACTGGCTAAAAGGATGTTAATCTAATTTGATACGATGATTACACTGGCTAAAAGGATGTTAATCTAATTTGATGATATGATTCCACTGGCTAAAAGGATGTTAATCTAATTTGATAAGATGGTTACACTGGCTAAAAGGATGTTTATCTAATTTGATTAGATGATTACACTGGCTAAAAGGATGTTAATCTAATTTGATGAGATGGTTACACTAACTGAAAGGATGTTAGTCTAATTTGATAAGATGATTACACTGGCTAAAAGGATGTTAATCTAATTTGATAAGATGATTACACTGGCTAAAAGGATGTTAATCTAATTTGATGATATGATTCCACTGGCTAAAAGGATGTTAATCTAATTTGATAAGATGGTTACACTGGCTAAAAGCATGTTAGTCTAATTTGATACGATGATTACACTGGCTAAAAGGATGCTAGTCTAATTTGATAAGATGGTTACACTAACTGAAAGGATGTTAGTCTAATTTGATAAGATGATTACACTGGCTAAAAGGATGTTAGTCTAATTTGATGAGATGATTACACTGGCTAAAATGATGTTAGTTTAACCTGAGCTTTATACTGCATGTAATAAAAAAATGTAAGCAGCAAAGTAATAGCATATAAAATGTACAACGTTTAGTGATGTCATCATAAGTGTATGAGTAACAATGTCATGAATGATTCCACATAACTTTGGTTATGATATGAGATGCAGTTAGAATTGACTGAAATTAAGTTGTTCTGGACCCTGAGAGATCATTCAACGTGGTAAGACAAGATCATTGATCGTGATAAGACAAAATCATTCATCATTGTAAGACAAGATCATTCATCGTGCTAAGACAAAATCATTCATCATTGTAAGACAAGATCATTCATTGTGCTAAGACAAAATCATTCATCATTGTAAGACAAGATCAAATATTCTTTTAAGCTGCATTTACTATTTCTATTATGATAAAAGAAGGCCTACCGCAATACTAATAGAGCTAATAAAAAACAGCATGTGAATAACAATACAAAATATAATTTACCTCGGAAATCTAAACTTATTTTAATTTTAAAACAACTAAGACTTTGCCACCACCCCTCAAAACATCGAGGTTCTATTATAAATTTGTAACGTTTATCAAACATAAATTTAGAAGATTCACTAGCTAACTTCTTCCCTTTTTTACCCGGTCCCTCATCCCTCGTTTTTGCTGTTCCGCCCCCACCCGCCTCTTTGCATGCCCAAGTGCTAAAACCAATAAAGCGAGTCAGTGAGAGTGATTGACGAGATTGTCATGATGGCCGAGACCTGGAAGGTTTCCCAGAATTACCCAGTGGGATCAACTTCCGGGCCAGACATTGTTCTTATCAGTGAAACGCTGTTGTCCAATAAACCTAGATGGCAACAGTGAAACCTAATGATGACTAATTGTTCGTGTGCTCCACATAGTGGCGTTGCCAGTCTAGGGATTTGATACTCTTTAAGTGGACACTTCAGCTAAATTTTAGGTTTAGAAGCAGAGAATGACCCGACTGAATCAATGACGTCATCCGTCTACATCCATGACGTCATCGTCTAAATAAATAAAAACATCATTCTAAATCAATGGTTAAATACTCATTACATATATATATATATCTATAAGTTGTATCTGAATATATGACTTGACAGAAGTTAGGACAAGCACAAGACGCGAGCAAACAAGATTGACGAATGTTCAATTTCGTACTGCTGTTTGTGTCCACCCTCACTTTTTTCTTTGCCATATTTATGAGCAAGTCTGCGGCGTATGCTACGCCTCAGGTCGTATCTAGTATAATATAAATGTCTCAAAAAAAATGATGAAAAATTCTCAAAGCTAACATAATACTTCTTAGATATTTGATTTCTGTGAAACATTTGTTAACTGCAGTTAAAGTTTTCTAGTGTTAATGTTATGATTTCGAAAATTCAGGGATTGAAAGTTCTCTGGCAATAAAAAAAAAATCATGTTAAGCCTGGTCCCTTTTTGGACTCAGGACGTGTTAGCGCATTTTCGTATTATGTATCAGTACTTATGTTAGATATCAGCATTATGTAGTTATCAGTAATTGTGTTTAGATTTTAGACATATTTTTATGAATTTTCGTGTGTAATGAATATACCTGAAAATTTTTTATTTAAAAGTCATTTCTTTACATTTTCAAATTTTTTATTTTCTCTTTAATCTAACTACAAGTGGTTTGTGGTCACTGAAATAGGACTCATAAATGAAACATTCTAAATTGTAATCAGCTAATCGCCCAAATACTCCGTCAATTGTTGTTTGATAGATCGTGGTTGCCAATCTTGGTGAAAGTAGTTGAATGTTGAAGCTTGTTTCGAAAAAGTTTTCAATTTCTGCCCCTGAGCCGCTAAGTTCTTGATTGAAGTCACCACAAATGATGACGTAAAACTCTCTAAACTTTTACACATATTCTAATGACGTCAACAAAAAAAAAACTAATTCTTTTGCACGCTTTCGCACCACTAACCAATAACTTTAACTCTTCAATGCTTGAAAAACGATGTATTCGACTTCCGGCAATGGCGGTCGTTGCCTGCGCCAGTGTTATCTCTCGATTCGCAATGTTTTTTGGTAGTTTTAAAGGGTTTTTTTAACGGATCGAGTAACTGAGTGTTGATGCACAAATGGCAGGTCAGGACATACAAAAAACATATATACATCATGGGTCTAGGACTTATGGATGCTGTGATCAAAGGTGATGACAGACGGACAAAACGGGTGCAATAGCGCATTCGACTTCTCGAAAATGCGCTAAAAAAGTTTTTGACTATAAAGCCTTAATATACGAGACAACTATAAGGATGTTCATTATAATACTCAGGGCAAAACATTCAGAAAACACAAAATTCTAGTTATGTCTCGTAAAATGTGTTTAATATAATGCGCACCGATCGTGAATATATATTTTTTTAAAAATATTGTCAATATAATGCGCACCTTATTGCGCGACAGGAAAGGTTGAACATAATACGCACCACAGCACTCTATCTAAAAATTTAACATGATAGATAGAGATAAATAAAATAATTTAAACATTCTATAAATCAATTATAGTACATTTGCTCGTTCTGAAAGTTTGATAGATTATTTTTATCACCGGCAAGAGTCTGCCTGCAAAATTTAAGCTCGTTAGCTTACGAGGAAGTGGGTTCAAAATCGATCCAAAGTGTGAACTAAGTAACTAATTCAGGTGTGAACTAAGTCACTAATTAAGGTGTGAAGTAACTCACTAATTCACGTGTGAACTAACTCACCAATTCAGGTGTAAACTAACTCACTAATTCAGACATACGAAATAACTCACTAATTCACGTGTGAACTAACTCACTAATTCAACTGTGGACTAACTCACTAATGCAGGTGTGAACTAACTCACCAATTCAGGTGTGAACTAACTCACTACTTTAGGTGTGAACTAACTCACTAATTCACGTGTTAACTAACTCATAAATTCAGGTGTGAACTAAGTCAGTATTTCAGGTGTGAACTAACTCACAAATTCAGGTGTGAACTAACTCACTAGTTCAGGTGTGAACTAACTCACTAATTCAGGTGTGAACTAACTCACTGATTCAGGTGTGAACTAACTCACCAATTCAGGTGTGAACTAACTCACTAATTCAGGTGTGAACTAACTCACTAGTTCAGATGTGAACTAACTCACTAATTAAGGTGTGAACTAAGTCACTAATTCAGACATTATTGATATCTACTGCCATGATATCTTTTAAATCAATTTTACAGCTTGATAAATTGATTATTATTTTTTTGGGAAAAAATAAAATTAAAAGTTATGTTTTTGTTCCGTCTGACCCCCAATTACACTAATCGCAGCCTTTGCTAATCTGTCCAATGTAGTAAAATAAATGGGTTGCCCGTTCTTGATTTCTATTTATAGCATTTTGCGAAACCGGGTTTTCCCATTCCATCCGTCTTCGATGGAGTCTTTAAAATATCATCAATCAGGGGGAATACGGAATTCCGATAAGAAGGCGTCACGTAAACTTGGCCGGGTCTTACTTAACCGCGACATTTCATTAGTCCTGACTTGATTACTACTACGACTGTACGCCGCACTTACTCGACTCTGATAGGAACAACTTGGCATTCTAATTCCCCTTTAATAAAAAGTCGGCGCGACTGTCTGGGCTGTGATAATTGTTATGCGTTATAAGAAGAGTTAAGACACTCTCGAGACTGACGGGGACTGGTTGACATGTAAGACAACCTCGAGACTAGCAGGGACTGTTTGACATGTAAGACACCGTCGAGACTGATTGGGACTGGTTGACATGTAAGACAACCTTGAGACTGGTTGACATGTAAGACAACCTTGAGACTGACGGGGACTGGTTGACATGTAAGACAACCTTGAGACTAGCAGTGACTGTTTGACATGTAAGACACCGTCGAGACTGACTGGGACTGGTTGACATGTAAGACATCGTTGAGACTGAAGGGGACTGGTTGACATGTAAGACAACCTCGAGACTGACGGGGACTGGTTGACATGTAAGACAACCTTGAGACTGGTTGACATGTAAGACAACCTTGAGACTGACGGGGACTGGTTCACATGTAAGACAACCTTGAGACAGGTTCACATGTAAGACAACCTTGAGACAGGTTCACATGTAAGACAACCTTGAGACAGGTTGACATGTAAGACAACCTTCAGAGCCGCCACTCATTTGTGGGTCATTTAGAGCCGTCATAGCTGAGTGGATTTTCACTGGGTTGGGACTGGCTTTGGACAGGATGGGGTTGTATTGAGATAGGATTGGGGTGGGGTAAGGTGGAGATGGCATATCCCCTGGGTACAATTCCACGCCCTAAAAAATAGGCATTTAAAGATTTCACTGTAACGGAAATCGTTTGGTGCAGAGATTAAGGTCAAAGTTCATTTCTCTCTAGTAGGGAACGAATCGATACTTGCTTAAAAGTTGATTGATAATCGAATGGATTTAGTTCGTCTTATATTTAATGTGAAGTTAACTGGAAAAAGCCTATTCGAAAAACTAATGGAATGCTACAAATCAACTCCTATGTCAGTATGTACAACTCTTATGTCAATGTGTACAACTCTTATGTCAATGTGTACAACTCTTATGTCAATGTGTACAACTCTTATGTCAATGTGTACAACTCTTATGTCTATGTGTACAACTCTTATGTCACTGTGTACAACTCTAATGTAGCTGTGTACAACTCTTATGTAGCTGTGTACAAATCTTATGTCAATGTGTACAACTCTTATGTCAATGTGTACAACTCTTATGTTACTGTGTACAACTCTTATGTCACTGTGTACAACTCTTATGTCAATGTGTACAACTCTTATGTCAATGTGTACAACTCTTATGTCACTGTGTACAACTATAATGTGGCTGTGTACAACTCTTATGTAGCTGTGTACAAATCTTATGTCAATGTGTACAACTCTTATGTCAATGTGTACAACTCTTATGTTACTGTGTACAACTATTATGTCAATGTGTACAACTCTTATGTCAATGTGTACAACTCTTATGTCAATGTGTACAACTCTTATGTCAATGTGTACAACTCTTATGTCAATGTGTACAACTCTTATGTGAATGTGTACATTTCTTATGTCAATGTGTACAACTATTATGTCAATGTGTACAACTCTTATGTCAATGTGTACAATTCTTATGTCAATGTGTACAACTCTTATGTCAATGTGTACAACTCTTATGTCAATGTGTACAACTCTTATGTCAATGTGTACAACTCTAATGTCAAGTGTACAACTCTTATGTCAAGTGTACATATGTCAATGTGTACAACTCTTATGTCAAGTGTACATATGTCAATGTGTACAAATCTTATAACAAGTGTACATTTGTCAATATGTACAACTCTTATGTCAAGTGTACATATGTCAATATGTACAACTCTTATGTCAAGTGTACCTATGTCAATGTGTACAACTCTTATGTCAAGTGTACATATGTCAATGTGTACAAATCTTATGTCAAGTGTACATATGTCAATATGTCAATATGTACAACTCTTATGTCAAGTGTACATATGTCAATATGTACAACTCTTATGTCAAGTGTACATATGTCAATGTGTACAACTCTTATGTCAAGTGTACATATGTCAATATGTACAACTCTTATATCAAGTGTACATATGTCAATGTGTACAACTCTTATGTCACTGTGTACAACTCTAATGTCAAGTGTACAACTCTTATGTCAATGTGTACAACTCTTATGTCAAGTGTACAACTCTTATGTCAAGTGTACATATGTCAATGTGTACAACTCTTATGTCAAGTGTACATATGTCAATGTGTACAACTCTTATGTCAAGTGTACAACTCTTATGTCAAGTGTACATATGTCAATGTGTACAACTCTAATGTCAAGTGTACAACTCTTATGTCAAGTGTACATATGTCAATGTGTACAACTTTAATGTCAAGTGTACATATGTCAATGTGTACAACTCTAATATCAAGTGTACATATGTCAATGTGTACAACTCATATGTCAATTGTACATATGTCACTGTGTACAACTCTAATGTCAAGTGTACAACTCTTATGTCAAGTGTACATATGTCAATGTGTACAACTCTAATGTCAAGTGTACAACTCTTATGTCAAGTGTACATATGTCAATGTGTACAACTCTTATGACAAGTGTACATATGTCAATGTGTACAACTCTTATGTCAAGTGTATATATGTCAATGTGTACAACTCTTATGTCAAGTGTACATATGTCAATGTGTACAACTCTTATGTCAAGTGTACATATGTCACTGTGTACAACTCTAATGTCAAGTGTACAACTCTTATGTCAAGTGTACATATGTCAATGTGTACAACTCTTTAAAACATAAAAGACTTTGTGTCATGGACGTGTTTACATTTTATGTACACCTCTTTGTACTAGCTTTTAAAACAAATATCAATGGAGTAAGTAGCAACTACAAACTTTAAAGTCATTGTACGTACACCATCATGGTAGTCACCCATAAAGTCATTGTACGTACACCATCATGGTAGTCACTCAGAAAGAAGAAATTAGTAAAAGTTCCTTTTTAACATAATTACACCACTGCAATTCTCTAATATGAGTCATGGCATAAAGTCACAATACAGCCAAATATGAGTCAAGGCATAAAGTCACAATGCAGCCAAATTTGAGTCATGGCATAAAGTCACAATGCAGCCAAATATGAGTCATGGCATAAAGTCACAATACAGCCAAATATGAGTCATGGCATAAAGTATTTCCTGTTAAAGATTTCCTTCGGGGATTTGTTCAGCTTTAAAAAAAGCCTCACGGGAAAAAAACGGCCATTATACCTTATAAAAATAGATAAACTTTTTGTGTGTTTCCTACGCAATTCCTTTGTAAACCCGTAGAATATTTTTTAGCAGCTTTTGTGTACTTGTGTTTGGTTTTCTCTTCTGTAGAGACAAGGAAGAGTTAATAGACACGCCTGTTTACAGAAAGGGGCGTGTTCTTCATATCATAATTATAATAATTGTATTATGTTAGTTTCTACTTATATTTTATAAGCAATCGGAAATTTTATGATAAACAAAAAATTTTTTTAATGACTATTTTTTTTGGGTCTACCCTCTAATTCTCTCTCAAAACGGAGGCTTTTTATGACTAAAGTATTTGTATAATGTATAGTGATATTAAAGTTAAAGCAATTCTTATATAAAAAAAAGACTTTTCAAACACTTATAAATAAATAATTTTGTTTAAATAAACTTATCTTGGTCTGAATGACATCTTTGACGATCATCTTGTGTTGTTTGGTTCAGATTGGCTGTGGGCGCAATTTTTTGTCTTTTGGATACCACCAGTCTCTTTCTTTCTTTCTTTCTCTCACTCTCCCCCCCTCTCTCTCTCCCTCCCTCTCTCTCTCACACAACTTTTAAGCCACTACCACGTACTCTACTCCACTTTACGACCACTGACACTTGAGCGAACTTTATGTTGATTATATATCTATTGAGTAACTCGCTTCTAAAACAAGGGCAGAAAAAACTGCGAAGCTGAACACGAAATGTACTGAAAATGCAGGACTTGAAGAATTCTAGGGTTAGGTGCAAAGTATGTCATTGAATATACGGCAATGTTAAGAATGAAAAAACGTGTGTGTGATGAAATATCTCGTTTTCTAAATAGTATTGTGGTTGATTTTTTTTTTATTGATGTGACCCGTGCTGACGCCTCATTGTTGTCAGCAACTGAAGCGCAGCAGACGATAATTAATCAGATCAAGATGAAGACTGAACGTGAACATGGCGGCCATGACTAGAGAGTGAAACCGGAAGTGTCGTTCCTGATGGGAGAAGATTCAGGGGCATTAACCTCCTGGGCTTGATTTGTTTTTTGTTGTGTTTTTTTTTGTCGTCGTTGGCTTGATATTGAGTCGAAAATCGAATGTCAAGGTAAAGACAACGTCATTATTATGAAGTGAACCAATGTTACATTGCCTGAGGGATAGAAGATATAAGATTGTGTGTGAGGGGGTCGATGTATGAAATGTGAGGGGGTCGAGGTATGAAATGTGAGGGGGTCGAGGTATGAAGTGTGAGGGGGTCGAGGTATGAAATGTGAGAGGGTCGAGGTATGAAGTGTGAGGGGGTCGAGGTATGAAATGTGAGGGGGTCGAGGTATGAAGACTGAAGCTAAAAGTATTATGTTATAGAACTTACATAATATTGCACTACCTCGTGTCAAGTTGGCATAGAAATAATGTCCCTCTTATTAGTCTTATGATGTTTATGTGGCTATAATGATAGGTTAAATAACTATATAGATATTCAGCTCTAACTGGTTTTTAACTTAGGAATGTTTGGTTAAAAGTCCCAAGAACATTGTTACATCAACATCGTATCGGAAGTGAATTCGTATATAATTTACACCCATCATTGAGTCATGTTATATTTACACCCATCATTGTGTCATGTTATATTTACACCCATCATTGTGTCATGTTATATTTACACCCATCATTGTGTCATGTTATATTTACACACATCATTGTGTCATGTTATATTTACACCCATCATTGTGTCATGTTATATTTACAGCCATCATTGTGTCATGTTATATTTACACCCATCATTGTGTCATATTATATATTTACACCCATCATTGTGTCATGTTATATTTACACCCATCATTGTGTCATGTTATATTTACACCCATCATTGTGTCATGTTATATTTTTACACCCATCATTGTGTCATGTGCTATTTGTAGCCGCCATTTTCCCCGCCTATTTATAGGTTATAAATAATTACCACCCAGAAAAAGTGTTCAGGAAATTTCTCAGTGTTTTAAATGTGTTCACTCCGCCCTTCCCTAACACTTTCCCATTTTCTTCTCCCATTCTTCCTGTTCCTGTGCTAATGTTACCTCTCTGTTACCTCTCTGTTACCTTTCTGTAACCTCTCTGTTACCTCTCTGTTACCTCTCTGTTACCTCTCTGTTACCTCTCTGTTACCTTTCTGTTACCTCTCTGTTACCTCTCTGTTACCTCTCTGTTATCTCTCTGTTACCTCTCTGTTACCTTTCTGTTACCTCTCTGTTACCTTTCTGTTACCTTTCTGTTACCTATCTGTTACCTTTCTGTTACCTCTCTGTTACCTTTCTGTTACCTTTCTGTTACCTCTCTGTTACGTTTCTGTTACCTCTCTGTTACCTTTCTGTTACCTCTCTGTTACCTTTCTGTTACCTCTCTGTTACCTTTCTGTTACCTCTCTGTATTTCTGCCACTGTCTCCAGGCTGAGCCAGTATAAAATTTAATTTGTCAATATCCCGTCTAGTCGAGTTGCTGCAATAAATCACCTCTAATTAACATCAAGAGACGGCGATTTCCCATTGTTAATTTCCTCCAAGCCCGTCACACAGTTCGATGAATAGCTTTCAATGAGGGTCGGATTACGGAGAATCCAAGCCAGTGTTAATGACGCGCCTACCGACACCCATTTTTGTATTACGTGTGGGAGGGACGGATTGGCTGGAAACTATGTGAAGAGATCAACTTAGATTAGGAAGATGACCACAAACACAAGGAAGATGACCACAAACACGAGGAAGATGACCACAAACAAAAGGAAGATGACCACAAACACAAGGAAGATGACCACAAACACAAGGAAGATGACCACAAACACAAGGAAGATGACCACAAACACAAGGGAGATGACCACAAACAAAAGAAACATCATGTTTTTAGTCATATTTAAATTAATGTACTTGAACTTATAATTTTTAATTTATTTTCTGTTTTTCTTATAAAAACGTGTTTTTTTAAAATCTTTTTTTACCTCTATTTTTACTTCTTTTTAGTCCACTTTAAAAAATAAATTTATAATCTTTTTATACCCCTAATTATTTTTTACGAAACACCCCATAAGAACGGGGAGAAAGTCCGTGGAACGTGAATGACAACAACAGTTAACTGCCGACGCAGACATATTACGCTATAAAGATAAACTGAAAAATCCATTAATTTAATTACAATACATTTCATTGATCTGAAATATTGATACAATGCATTGTCATCCAAGACCTATAAATTGTAAAATTTTGAGACCTCTATGACCATCAGAAGTGGTGTAATGTTTTCTTCACTGACTGAACTCCCCTTAAATCGAGGATGTGTTCATCGATGGCTGGAGTGAACACGGGTTGTACGTGGATGTAAAAAATAGCAGACGAATACAGACGATATATAAAGAGAGAAACTAAAAATACATTAATTTAATTAAGGTACATTTCATTGATCTGAAATTGGGACACAATGCATTGTCTTCCAAGATCTATCTGCGGTAAAATTTTGAGACCTCTAGGACCATCAAAACTGGTTTAATTTTACGTTGGAAAATCTGAAATTTTGCGGACAGACACAAAGACAAAAGGACAAAAAGACAAACAAAGAGACAAAAAGAACGAAAGAAAGTTAATAAAAGACTGGTATAAAATGATGTTAAAATACTACATTTTCATACAAAAGACAAAACAAAGACAACGCAATTACAACACAAAGACCACGCAAAGACAACACAAAGACAACACCAAGACAATATGTAGGCGGTAGGCAGAAGTGAATTTTTCAAAAGTAAATAAATATCTTTTTAAAAGAAAAAGGAAAATGAAATATTTCGTTTGTTTCTAAGAGGTCTTTCCCAGAATTTTATAACCATACTTACTTCCGTTACGTGAAAACAATAAAAACGTATGTTTTCCTTGACTTGCCTTTCATAAACTAACGTCAGGCGGTAATCTCCTACGTCACTTCCTGTAGTAATCGATTACCATCGTTGGGGAGGACAGTAAAATTCGGTTTGGTTATTCTGTAGTTTTCTCAGTGATTCCTCGCTATGGAAGGATAATGTGACATGAGCATCAAAATCATCAATTGAACGGGTTTTATACAACATACAACAAGAGTTATTCAACAACATACAACGACAGTTTTTTAAACACATACAACGACAGTTATTCAACAACATACAACAAGAGTTATTCAACAACACACAACGACAGTTATTCAACAACATACAACGACAGTTATTCAACAACATACAACGACAGTTATTCAAACACCTACAACGACAGTTATTCAAACACCTACAACGACAGTTATTCAACAACATACAACGACAGTTATTCAAACACATACAACGACAGTTATTCAACAACAAACAACGACAGTTATTCAAACACATACAACGATAGTTATTCAACAACATACAACGACAGTTAGTCAACAACATACAACGACAGTTATTCAACATCTTACAACGAAAGTTATTCAACAACAGACTTGCTCTATAATTGTATTTAAAAGAGCTCAACTTAGAAACAATTTTATTCACCCAATTGTTAAAGCCTCATGCGTAGTAAATATCTCTTTAGGAAGTTTTTGTGATATTTTTTAATGAAGTATATTAACTTTTGATATTTTTTTTTAATAAAGAAAAACATTTTTAAAAAAATATTCAACGGTCTGCCATACATTCAATTTGAAATTTTTTGTAAAAACGATGGTTTAAAAAAAACTTGATTGATCGGTAATTGCTTTCAATGAATACATAAAATGAGAGGAAAGAAACTAAATAAACAGCTGCCAATTTAATCACGGTGTTAAAGTAGAGAGATAAAAAAAACCCAGCACTTTTCATTAAGTACTTTTTCACCTTAAAACAAACTCATTTTCTTCTGTTACCCGGGGCAAAAATGGCTTCTTTGTAAGGGTTCTCAGCTTGTTGGCGAAATAGCACCTGACTGATATAGAGATTGTTGGTCAGTGGTGAGTACTTCAGTTAAGTTTTATATAAAGAGATCAATTGAAAAGCATTAACGTCCACTATTGTTTTGGAAGTTGCTTCTTTATGTAAGAACGCCAGCACTCACCGGTTCTTTTTTTTAAAAAAAAATATCTGACACATCGATCTTTGTGCAGCGGAGACAAGACAGTTAGAAAAATAAAAGTCAGTTTAAAATATAATTAACAAATTCAAATGAGCTCCAGGCGCCTTACTGTACGGCACAGCAACAAATGACAGGAAACAACCAGTCAGGAAAGATGGTGCTGGAAACAGTCCTGATGAAATCTCGACCATCTCTTGTCAGACATTTGAACGCACCTTTCGGGCAAGAATATCTTAAATTATCTTATCTGTTACAGGCCCTCATTTTAGACAGAAAATTATTGCGTACTATGCTTAATTATGGCTTGTGACTAGTCCTACATTCTTCTGAGAGTTTTAAATTTTGATAAAGAGTTTGTTTTCCGGGTTTCTTCAGACAACCCAAACCACGTCCAAATTCCGGGAGGAAAGAACGAAAACTTGTATGTGTTTGATGGGGTAAGAAAGTTTTTTTTTATCCTTGCGTCTATAAGAGGGTTGTATTAAGTTATCTTTATGTTGTATTCAGTTATCTTTATGTTGTATTAAGTTATCTTTATGTTGTATTAAGTTATCTTTATGTTGTATTAAGTTATCTTTATGTTGTATTAAGTTATCTTTATGTTGTATTTCTAAATTAGAATCACTTGCTTTATGTATAATGACTACTATACTAAAAGGTCTAATGATCCACCAAGGGACACACCAATCCACCAGAGTGTATAGCTAATATAATGACTACTATACTATAGGTCTAACGATCCACCAAAAAACACACCAATCCACCAGGGTGTATAGCTAATATAATGACTACTATACTATAGGTCCAATGATCCACCTAGGGACACACCAATCCACCAGGGTGTATAGCTAATATAATGACTACTATACTAATAGGTCTAATGATCCACCAAGGGACACACCAATCCACCAGAGTATGTATTTAATATAATGACTATGTTCCTCAATGTGAGCAATGTATAAACTATATTCGTTCCTATACCAAACCTGTATTGAATTGTTGGTGAATCGTGCACAGAGCCGAGACATTGTCTTGTTTTTTATCAAATGAATTTGATCCACTGTCAGGGTCCTCGTGGATGATGGCGGACAAAGGACAAGGACCAGGAATGATTCATGTATTAGCAAAACAGAAATGTATATGTTTGGGCGTTATTCAACTTAATGGGAACATGAATATCTGACGAAATATTGATGACAAAATTTAGACGGATGGGCAGGGGACCAACATTGGAAATTAAATAAAAGTGTTTTAAAACGATAAAACAAGAAAACAAAACTGATTTGTCACCTCTTGCATTACGAGTACAAAAGTTAACTAGCATGGACGGAACAATGTCGAGTTACGGGCAAGTCTCCTATCTCCTGAGAAGATCCAGTTATACGAACTATAATGTAAACAGCAGTGTTTATTAACTTTTAATGTAAACAGCAGTGTTTAGTAACTTTTAATGTAAACAAGAGTGTTTAATAACTTTTAATGTAAACAGCAGTGTTTAGTAACTTTTAATGTAAACAAGAGTGTTTAATAACTATTAAATGAGGATTTTTATAGATCGTTGTTATATAAGCAACGACTTTAAAACAATGGGCTACGTATTAGGTCTCTATTAGACTCGGGTAAACAGAAGGTCTTTGTTACTTGTTGTTACATATCAGGTCTTTGTTACTTTCTGTGACATATCAGGTCTTTGTTACTTTCTGTGACATATCAGGTCTTTGTTACTTTCTGTGACATATCAGGTCGTTGTTACTTTCTGTGACATATCAGGTCGTTGTTACTTTCTGTGACATATTAGGTCTGTGTTAATTTCTGTGACATATCAGGTCTTTGTTACTTTCTGTGACATATCAGGTCGTTAATACTTTCTGTGACATATCAGGTCTTTGTTACTTTCTGTGACATATCAGGTCGTTGTTACTTATTGTTACATACCAGGTCTTTGTTACTTGTTGTTACATGTCAGGTCTTTGTAACTTGTTGTTACATATCATGTATTTGTTACTTTCTGTGACATATCAGGTCGTTGTTACTTTCTGTGACATATCAGGTCGTTGTTACTTTCTGTGACATATCAGGTCTTTGTTACTTGTTGTTACATGTCAGGTCTTTGTTACTTGTTGTTACATATCAGGTCTTTGTTACTTTCTGTGACATATCAGGTCTTTGTTACTTGTTGTTACATATCAGGTCTTTGTTACTTGTTGTTACATATCAGGTCTTTGTTACTTTTTGTGACATATCAGGTCTTTGTTACTTGTTGTTACATATCAGGTCTGTGTTACTTTCTGGGACATATCAGGTCTCTGTTACTTGTTGTTACATGTCAGGTCTTTGTTACTTGTTGTTACATGTCAGGTCTTTGTTACTTGTTGTTACATGTCAGGTCTTTGTTACTTGTTGTTACATATCAGGTCTTTGTTACTTTCTGTGACATATCAGGTCGTTGTTACTTTCTGTTACATATCAGGTCTGTGTTACTTTCTGTTACATATCAGGTCTGTGTTACTTTCTGTGACATATCAGGTCTTTGTTACTTGTTGTTACATGTCAGGTCTTTGTTACTTGTTGTTACATGTCAGGTCTTTGTTACTTTCTGTTACATATCAGGTCTTTGTTACTTGTTGTTACATATCAGGTCTGTGTTACTTTCTGTTACATATCAGGTCTTTGTTACTTGTTGTTACATATCAGGTCGTTGTTACTTTCTGTGACATATCAGGTCGTTGTTACTTTCTGTTACATATCAGGTCTGTGTTACTTTCTGTTACATATCAGGTCTGTGTTATTTTCTGTGACATATCAGGTCTGTGTTACTTGTTGTTACATATCAGGTCTTTGTTACTTTCTGTGACATCTCAGGTCTTTGTTACTTTCTGTGACATATCAGGTCTGTGTTACTTTCTGTGACATATCAGGTCTTTGTTACTTTCTGTGACATATCAGGTCTTTGTTACTTTCTGTGACATATCAGGTCTGTGTTACTTTATGTGACATATCAGGTCTTTGTTACTTTCTGTTACATATCAGGTCGTTGTTACTTTTTGTTACATATCAGGTCTTTGTTACTTTCTGTGACATATCAGGTCTGTGTTACTTTCCGTGACATATCAGGTCTTTGTTACTTTCTGTGATTTATCAGGTCTTTGTTACTTGTTGTTACATGTCAGGTCTTTGTTACTTGTTGTTACATGTCAGGTCTTTGTTACTTTCTGTGACAATTCAGGTCTGTGTTACTTTCTGTGACATATCAGGTCTTTATAACTTTCTGTGACATATCAGGTCTTTGTTACTTTCTGTGACATATCAGGTCTGTGTTACTTTCTGTGACATATCAGGTCTTTGTTACTTTCTGTTACATATCAGGTCGTTGTTACTTTCTGTGACATATCAGGTCTTTGTTACTTTCTGTGACATATCAGGTCTGTGTTACTTTCTGTGACTTATCAGGTCTTTGTTACTTTCTGTGACATATCAGGTCT
>MUZC01002006.1:0-19088 GCA_002072015.1 Radix auricularia | reverse complement strand
ATAGACATAAAGATAAAAACACCTTTCTTATTCCATATGCAAGAACAAACACATACAAGTTTTCTTTCTTTCCGTCTGGTATTCGGGCGTCGAATGGGTTGCCTGAAGAAACCAGGAAAGCCAACACTTTATCATCATTTAAAACTCTAGTAAGAATACAGGACTAAACACAAACCATAGAAATACGTAGGACGCAATAATCTTCTGTACAGAAGGAGCGTCTGTAACATATTAGATAAGATAAGACAGGGTCAAATTTCATAAGACTAATGTATTTTAGATCACCTTAACTGGAACATTTTCGTCCTCTAGCCTCACTTAGTCGAATTTTCTAAGGTGATAGTGGGGAGAGGGGGTTAATTGGAGAGTAGACATCCCACTGTGGAGGGAGTAGAGTGTGGGGGAGGGACTTTCTCAGTGGTGTCGGTATTTCAAAGCTAAGTCGGAATCCATTCATATGAAACATCAGACACCGCCTCTCTTTTCTGTCAAGCCTTCTCGCTGGTATGGCTGCCCCCAACCTTCATTCTCAATATCAACATTATCCTTTATTAATCTGCGCCTATTACGATATTTTCCCTAACTCCAAAATTGAACAAGTCGAATTGTGTGTGTGGTCTCTTTGAGTTCGACTTAGAGTATCTCCAAATGCATTATTAACAGCTACATTACTCGTGTAACTATTATTAATATACGATTATTGGTGCTACTACTACTTTCATTGAAACTACCTCTTCATTATTACTCATGCTACTGCTACACCAATACTGCAGCTACCACTTCTGCTGTTGCTACTATCATTACTATCATACGAATTACAACCAATAATTCTACAACTACTATTAGATTGTAGTGCTTCTTCTTCCCGTCCTAATAATGATCTTACTATTTCTACTACTAGTACTCTACTACTACTGCTACTTCATTTACTAATAATTAAGGTGAGATACGCGTAGCATGGTATGACTTTATGGTGCTCGCTGGTTATGAATTCTTAGTCGACCATAATTTTTCTAATTACACAAAAGTTATCGTTATGACTATGTTTCCTAGAAAAACAGATGCATACATCTCTAGGTCACTTTGACATGCACAGATATTTGGAAGTCAACAAAACTTTTTTTAAAATGTATTTTTTTAATCGTCGAAGTTATTATTTTAAAAAAAACCAGCAACAACAGTGTGTTGATATAACCACTGCAGGTGGACAAAAATGCTGTCTACATTTATACGGACATAAACAAAGCAGGTGGACCAAAGATACAGTATACATAAACACGGTTATAACCAAAGCATGGGGCCAGAAATGCTGTATACATGCTGACATTAGCGTCACTAGCGTTTGTGTCACCTAATGCGGTACCTCATGGCGTCAGCCCCTCATGACTGACCCCAGTGCCCCATGCCAGTGCCAAATAACAGGAGCATACAGAATTTTACACGTTATTGTCACCCCTTGTGATGGTGTCCCCCCGGTGTGGGCTGCACCACTCGCACCTCCCTAGTGACGCCTCTGCATGTAGGCGGAATGCACTTTAAAAAATACGTTTAACAGTTTATCGTGTAAATAAATTGCGTGACATTTACTTACTTTTGAATTATTCAAGGTTAAGGTTGTATTCCACATCTGCTAACATGACCGCAGGTCTGTTGTTGCTGACGTTTGGCTCTGACAACAACTTACCAAAAAACAATTGTTTAAATCACAAACCTCCATGAAGTTGTCGCATCCACTGAAAGATATGTGTCATGGAACACTTATCGTGTTTAACTAATTTTGAGTACTTACATCCCAAAATGCAATGGTTTGTGCAGAATGTATTTGAGAAGTATGCTAGAATCCAGAGACATTTTGTTTTATAGAATATGGAGAAGTATTCTAGAATCCGGAGTCCGGAGATATTTTATTTTAAAGAATATAGAGAAGTATTCTATAATCCAAATACATTTTGTTTCATAGAATATGGAGAAGTATTCTAACATCCCGAATAGATCAATATATTTTTATAGAGTATGAAAATAATTCTGACGTTCAGTAAGATTCTGCTTGTACAGAGTATTGTAACGCATTATAACATCCCCAGATCTGTTGGTTGATTGTAATGGACAACAAACCTCACAGGACACTATTAAAAAAACGTTTTATTGTAATTTTTATTTCAGAAAATATATATATTGAAAATTATGATATTTTGTCCCGAATGTCAAGGCCATATTTTGAAATTTTGGAATAAAGTAAAGGTAAAATTTTGTTGTAATAGCTTTCAAATTTTAAAAAAAAGTAATAAATAGGTAGACAGAGATGTTTCCAACAACTTTGACACGCCGCCAACAGCAACAACACCTGGACTGTGTGCTATGTTCCAGTCTCGACAGCAGTGGTGCTGCTGTGTTTTTATGTTAAAGCCTAGAGCACTCTGGACTTATCTGGAGTTGGACAAGAACAGGCGTGTATGTCGGTCATTCGGGGATGTAGACTTGAATTTTAAGGGGTTTGAGTTATGCCATATTGTTATGTTTACATGGAAGCGTTTTATATAATGTTATCAAACAATGGTATGGAATGTTAACAGGAAAGGATGTAAAAATTGTGATGTGAAATGTTGACGTGGAATGACAAATTAATGGAATATTTTAAATACTTTAACATGAAAATTTAATTGTGACTTGTGATACTAAAATAGACGGATGGAGTGATTTTTATTTGAAGCTATAAAAAAATATTAAAGGTTTTAAATAACGATGATTTAATCAGGCCCGAATTCCAGACCGGAAGAACGAGAATTCGTGTGTTTGTTCTGTTTACGGAGTAAGGAAAGTGTTGTTTTTTCTATGTCAATCAAGTTCCGTTGGTTGTTTAGAATCTTTTGTTATTTCTGTTGACTGCTAGAGCTATTTGTTGTTGCTGTTGATTGTTTAGAGCCATTTGTTATTTCCGTTGATTGTTTAGAGCCATTTGTTATTGCTGTTGATTGTTTAGAGCCATTTGTTATTGCTGTTGATTGTTTAGAGCCATTTGTTATTGCTGTTGATTGTTTAGAGCCATTTTTTATTACCGTTGGGTCATGTGGAGAGCCACGAGCGCCTAGCGCTAATCAACGTTGACAAAACTGACACGATTTAATCTGTGGATTTGGTTTCAAATTTCTCAAACAAATATCAAAGTGTTTGTCCGTTACATATTTTACCAAATTAATTATAAACTGAAACGCACGAGTGAGATTTGCTATAGCCTTCACTTTCGTAAGAGGGATGCTTATTTATTCTATAAACATAAACTTGACAGCGTCATAAAATTATTTCCTTCATCTGGACGCTACTGTTATTAACCTCCGTGCAGTTATTTATTTTAAATCACAATATTTTTGGAGATCAACTCTGCGAGTATGTAGTAATACACACAAGTCAAGATGACCTCCCCCCCTAAGCTCCAAGCTCGCTTTAATGAGTCTTAGTCGCCCGCTTAGCCGCATAGGCGTTAAATGTCCAGGGCCGCAGCGTCGCGCCGATCATCCGCTGTCAGACCAGCCCGAGAGGGTCTCGCTTGTCAAAGAGGAACCCGGGAAACCCGAGCGACGGACTCTGCGGGGATCTCGCCGGGACTAAGGTCGGGCTTAAAGATGGACCGCTGAGATGTTTATGATCGCGTGAGAAACACGACACGGTCAGGTGGGGTAGACGTCGGGAAGTTGGAAGTCAGAGGTTCGGGTCGCGCGTTCCCGGGCGGCGTGCGGACCTGGCTCAATGGACCGTCATCATTACACGGCATGGAGGAAATAGACAAACTGTCGTCCCCCTGTTGGGGTAGACCTACTTGGAGGCAGGGAGGAAGCTGGGGTCGGAGTGGAGAGCGGGGGGGGGGAGAGTCATTCCATTATCTGAGCCGGAGGTGTTTAACACCGGTAACGAGGAGCTGTCGGGGTTTGGGGTGGGGGTGAGATCGGGAGGGAGTCATATTTAAATTGAAATTCTTTTGAATACTCAAGACATTAAAGTCGATAATCGGTGCTTAAGTAATAAACTTAAATGCGTCGATTTTAGATTCGTAGTTGCCGATTTTAAAATCAAAGACTTTTACTTCCGATTCTGTACCCTCTTTAAGTATTAATTGGCTTTGCTTTTGTATTTACAGTGATTATTTTTCTCTGACCGTAACAAGTGAATATTGTGGGAATCCCCAAATTGATTAAAGTGACAATAAAAAACATTAGGTCCTCTTGCCAGAGAAGAAACATCAGTATTCGAGGTTATGAGCCATCTTCACGCAATCTTGAAAAATAGATTGGAGGAGACAAGTATTTCACTGAAAGTCAGGGAGATATTAACTGCACTTACGTAAAGTGGTAGAGAAGAAGAGTACAATAATTCTATGGCAAATGTTAAGATGGTGTTTGAAGTATGCATTCGTTACTTAGAAAATAGGTTGAAACCTGTTGATGCATTTCGATGCTTTAATTGGATGTCCTTGGATAAAATCAAAGACTCTAAATGTGATGACCCTTTGACATGTATATTGTATCTGAAAGAGAAGGGTATTATTGTAGACGATGTGCGATTGTTCAACCAATACTGTAATATTTTTTTAAAAATTTAAAAGACAAAAATGGACAGTTTTTTTAAAGACTCTTTCATGAATCGATGACAATAAAAGAGTAGTGACTGTGACTTTCTTACGGGACGAATCAAATGAAATATTCAAAATGTTCCCCTTTGTCGTCCTCTTTCTTGTCTTATTGTGTCCTCCTTTTTGTCTTATTATGTCCCCCTTTTTGTCTGATTATGTCCTACTTTTTGTCTTATTATGCCCTCCCTTTGGTGCCCACATATCTGGCAACCCTACGCGGGCCCAAGTTTGGGTAAGGATAACAAGTGAAAATTAAGATGAAAGCACGCGGTCCCCTGCTTCCGCATTGGTTTCATGAAATGACTAATTTACTTGAATCCCATCAGGCATGAAGTCCACCATTGTTATCATAATGCACAATCTTTGACCACAATAGTTTTTATTTCCGTCATGAGTACTTTGCCATACTTCAGATTAATCTACGTCGCCAAACAACTACGAAAAAGTGACGAATAGTTTTCTCCTTAATCTAAATCCATCAGATTCTTTACGAGGATTCTCAAATTGAGCTCTTGGAGTCGTCTTGTTATGATTACCCGCCTTTACGGGTTCACAGAATTCAATGATTTATGTACTGGGCGTCTCATCTTTGAACATCTGTCTTCGTGTGCGTCACTGCATGTTATTATCATCTAACATCTCACGGTATATTCTTCCTGTTGATATTGTGGTTGTACCTTACATTTCTTTGTGTTTTCTGTCTGAGGAACTTAATTCAAGTGACTGACAACACGGCGACATCACTCCCGTTAGATAATCAGAAGGTTACACATTGTTAACGGCGAGAATAGTTTGTATCGCAAAGATCATGTTAGTGGAACTTGACCCATCTGTCAACCAGTTAAAGTTTGAGATGTGTATAGCACGCCGAGCAGGTCTGCTTCCTATAGCGATGTATTCATAAACGTGTTGTTGTTGTTGTTTTGTGAATATAATTTTTTTTTGTTATTGTTATTGTTGTTATCAATTAAACCAGTGAATTTACATAACTTTACCAGATAAAACCTAATCAAGAAGTAGGTGATGTTATTCCTCTCTTGGGTTTGTTTGTAGGCTTTTTTTCGTGTGAAGAAGAAGAGAAAAAAACTTACCAATAAGCGTCTACACTTTTTCCAATCATTCGTATCTCTTTCACTTACTATCAAATATTTTATTTTAATATCATTAACACAAAGATTTATATCAGGGGCGTAGCTTAATACTTTCAGGGATTTGGGGGCCCGGGGTGTGGCCTGTAAGGGGAAAGGGTCTGCTGGCGTAGCGGTGGCGTAAAATTTGATTTTTTAAAAATTCGGACACTTCTTTGGGGGCCCACACAAGAGGGGACCCGGGGGGGCCTTTCCAATTCAGACCCCTTCCCTTACTACGCCACTGATTAATATTGATTTCGATGGTCTGAAATTGAGGAGTTGATGACTGTAAATTGAATCTAAATACCGTCCAATTTGACAGCAGAGTACGTGAGCTGGAATATTTTCAATTGTTAATATTTATATTGGCTGAATCGACAGCACTACTTCAAGTGATACGTATGTCCTCTTGCCATCCTTGTCACGCGAAGCTACTTTTTTTATATTTTCAATGAGTTTTATCTAATTATAAAATCAAGTTATCATCATTTCCTAAAAAATTTCAATTAGCAGTCTGTGACTCCTCACTGTTATCAATAAATACCTTCGTCATTATATTGTTTGCCAGCTAAAAATAAACAGCAGTGTCTTCTGTGTCATTACCTCACCTCACCGTTCGTGACCCACTTTTATAATATTGTCATTCATGGTTACAAAAAAAAAACACGCACAATCCTGTTACTAACTATAGAAAACAATTGAGTTTGTAGAACACTATATCACCAAGTAGAATAAAAGTGTTTTACAGTTTACAATTTTTACTTCCACTCGTGTAGTACCGTATATAGTAAATTGGGGGTTCCGAGCGAGTGGTTCTCACACTACAAGAAATCTACTGAAAAAATAGTTGGTAAAATAGTGGGTAAAACAGTGGGTAAAATAGTGGGTAAAACAGTGGGTTAAATAGTGGGTAAAACATTGGGTAAAATAGTGGGTAAAACAGTGGGTAAAATAGTGGGTAAAACAGTGGGTAAAATAGTAGGTAAAACAGTGGGTAAAATATTGGTTAGACTGAAAATCGGTTGTTGTTATTTTATTTACCTTTTTCAATAGGGGGAGTGTGGAAAATATTTGAAACTGACACGATCAATGAGGTGGTTAGTCAATAAGTGTATCTGCATTGTAATCAAATTTCAAATTTCCTTAAAATCGGATTCTTTGAAGCCATATTTTACTGGTGAGGGGAAAACGGGGGGGGTCATTCGTTTACGTCTTTTTTAAATCTTTTTTTTTTTAATGAAAGAACAAGTTTGGTAAGAAAGATTAAAACAAAAATAAAATGACTATGACAAGCAGTTTTATATGTAACATTATGTTAGAGTGGGAACTTATTACTCTTGTCCCTTGTTTTTCGTTTTTCTTCACTGCGGGAAAAAATAAACATAGCTTGATGAATCCCAGCGATCATCATGCTTTAAATTATAGAGTTACATCCAGAACTTACCAAGATTTTTTTTTAGCCCATCCTAATCCAAACAAGAAAATAATTATTTTTACAAAAAAAAATAGTTCCCATATACCAACATTTTAAATTTGACATTTTTTTCTGTTATTGAAGGCAGTGAATTTAACGGCAAATATTGTAATATTCAGTCACATAACATCCAAAAATTATCTTTCATAGATAAGGAATGCCAGCTCTCGGTCAGTGTTCGTGCTGGTCTTCGTTTATTTTATATAATATTATTATGTTTTATTCACGATTCTTTTTTTCTTAATGAAATTTTGCATGACAGCCATCAACAATACATTTTTCAGATGTCACATGCAATTATACGAGAAACAATGTAAACAAAGACAAAGGTAATATTAACATATTTCATTCACAGATTCAGTCACGTGGGTATATAGAGGAGCAATATTAAAATACAGATACGCAGTGTTATGTGATAATAAACTAATTAACAGTTTTTTTTTCAATGAGCCAATCACTGTTTCATTTTGTGTAAATTTCTATCACCTTCACTGGCTTTTAACCACTTAGTAGAAGTTTTCCGAGGTACCCCTAGCAGCAGTCTTGCTGCACACTAAGGTACTGTGGCAAAGCTGTTGCAGAGATCTGATTTACTGTAACTAATTCTTGGTGTATTCAAAATGAAAATGGTCGAAGGTGACTTGATCAAATTTATAATTGTTTAAAAAGTATTTCCACTCTTCTATCCATTCATTTATTCAAGTTATTCAACTGTTAACAGGATGTAAAATCTCAAACCCAATGATGGGTCGTTTTTAAAAAAAACAAAAATCAAATGAAATGAAACCGAACCTATATGGAATTTGACATCGAATACTATTGAACTTAAATGCAGTCCACGTTTCGTATATAAACATAATGTAAAATCAGTTTTTGTACCACTTAAAAAAGTGTAATAGACCAACATGACAAAAACACGACGGACGCTTGACACTGGCAGTTGGAGTCATTCTTCACAACCACATGCCTCACCACGTAGCCCCGCCCCCTTGACATATTCAAATATCTTTGAAGTCGGTGTCTCCAGCTCAAATTACTCGATCTTTTTTACCGTTCCCTCCATTCAAATCAATATTTCAATAAGCAAATCTCGCAAAAAGACGCGCTTCTGTCCACCGCAAGCGCCGACCTCTGTTCTGAAAAAAAATAGACTTTTCCTTTTCATGGCGGAGCCCCAAATGATCGTCTGCCCCATGGTAAGGATCAAATAGTATAGTCCCTGATCGCATTGTCAAGATGTGTCACATTCATCGCTTTGAAACGCGGGACAAATAAAAACCCCGAGGGGCGCGGGAGGGAGCGGCGGCTTCACACGTTAACAATCAACTCCTTATGGGGAGCCCCTCTTTAAAAAAAAAAGAGTGGAGCCGTAGCGGTAGAGCGGAGGTAGATTATACCCCGTTCCCTCACTCTCTACTGAGGCCTCT
Source organism: Radix auricularia (assembly GCA_002072015.1). Lineage (NCBI taxonomy): Eukaryota > Metazoa > Mollusca > Gastropoda > Lymnaeidae > Radix > Radix auricularia. The sequence goes on along the minus strand of MUZC01002006.1, from coordinate 10,433 downwards.
GTAGTATTAGATTAAAGCCTCCCCCCTCCCCCACGGCCCAAAACCTCTATGCTGGCCTCGGAGATTAACTTCCAGAGACAACTTTAACACTTCTAATTTTCATAAACTTCCCAAGTGTCCATTCTCCTCGTTGGATTGTCGAGCGATCGGAGAAATGATTGGAGAGGGTAAGGTGTTGTCTTAGAAAGAGAAAGCTCGTGTGCAAAAATGCCGGTGTATTAAAAAGTCAAAGTGTCTGTACGGGAGGTATCATTGTAGAAGCAAATGTCGCATGGCAATTACAGAATTACAAAAAACGGGAAGCGCTTTCCAACATTTCTGTCCCTTCATATTTGCACACTGGAATAAAGCAATGTCTATTAAAGGCTTTTAAAAATAGAGCTATGTGATGTGTTTGACTTGCTTGGTCAATTATGAGATCTGTATTCCAACCGTGTCTTGTAGCTCTTCAAATTAGGATCACCCACTATGCTACCTGCTCGTAAGGTTGTCAGACGTCCTGCAGGAAAAGCTAAAATCGTTTAAAATGTCCGGTTTTCTTAAAATTTTAGAGTATACTTTTATGTATTAGAAATGAATTATTTTAACCGTTAATGTTAAGCACTTTAGGTTTTATCTGTGCAAACCATATACACCATAAAAATGAGATCACAAAGTTGGAGATATGTTGAGCCAAAGAGAAGGCGACTATTTCTCCTTTGTTACATCGACAAAAGCAAGTCAAACAGATATTCGAGCGGCTGTATGATTTTTAGATTACATTTAAGAGACGCTAGTGCTTATGTACTTACATACCACTTAGTACCACACTATTTAGTAACACAACAGACTGTTAGTGACATACCATTTAGTAGCATGCCCTGTTTTAACGTCATCAAATCGTGACTTTCGAACTTGGTGAAAAAATGCAGTCAAATTACGATGCCAAGCTTGTATTATTTAATGTCATCTACGATGACTTTGTCAAAATCAAAAGACTTTGTGGAGTTAGGTCCCGGTCAAATGGACGCGTAGTCATGTTCATAAATGCGTAGGCAATAAAAAGGCAAGATTCCTATGCCAAAGAAGGGATGGCCCAAACACAATGAGATGTCCCAGTCACTTATCTATACTGGCCTAAATATGGTTGGCGGACAACCTTATGAAGTGTTACCGGGACAGTACGACTGCCAGAGGAGCAAATGCTAACGTGATTAAACCACAGCTTAAAGACCAATAGAGGAAATAGGGTGGCCGACAAATGAGAACGCGATCAAACCAAACCTTAAAGACCAATAGAGGACATTGAGTGGCAGACAAATGCTAACGTGATTAAACCAAACCTTAAGGACCAATAAAGGAGTGGTCGACAAATGATAACGGAGCTTAACCCTTACAACTCATACTTCAACCGGCTAGACCACAACAGGGTCGAGATATTTCGGCATAGCAGCCTAGCCCCTGAAACAACAAAGCATCATTTTGACTTCATTCCCCGCGCTGGACTTGACGGGGAGTGGGCTGGGATGGAGAGCGTCTCGTTCGCTTTGTTAATGTCGTAATAGCCCGAGAAATTAATCAGGCTTGTAGAAGAAAAAAATGTTTAAACATGGTATGTGTAGGGCCTGACAGTACAACGAACTTTTCGGCTAACAGACTTTCTCAACAAACAAATAGACACAAAGAAATAAAACTAATAAACAAAAGAAAAGAAAACTTAGAATCTAGCTGCAGTGTTATCAAACAAGTAATAAAAACTTGAATGAGTATTTGAACAAAGAATTTTCGATTTTTTTTTTATTCAAGGGAAATTATTTTAGATTACATTCAAAGACATTTCAAATCAGTCATTCTGAAACTAAACAAATTATGACGTCATATCCCCTCACGTTACGTCACATCAAGAATGTGTCAATATAATGTCTTATCTTATCTTATATATACAGAAGGTCCTTCTATGCAGAAGATAATTGCGTCTACAGACCATGACGGATGATCTGTTGGCAAGTGATGCAGCGGTCACAGGCCACGGCTATGAGGGTTTACGCATTACCCAGCCGCCTAACTATTGTTAGGTACCCATTCAGAGCTGGGTGACTCAGGGATATCCTAGACCCCAGGAAAAAAACCTGCCTCCGCATGAATTCGAACTCGTGACCATCGGTACGCAAGTCGAGCGCGCTGCCACTTGACAACCGTGTGCACCATGCAACAATCTAACATTAGCCTTCACAAAGCGGGAAACCCACATTAACTATAATTCTAGATTACATTAAAAATTATTTGATATCAATAATTTTGAAGCTAAACTAAACAATTGCTATCTACAAATTGTTGCTAAAATTACGGGAGTCGAAAGTAAAGAGATTTAAGAAAAAAAAAAACTTCTCCAACATTATTCTAAATATTATTAGCTACAGTCAGCTACAGTATGGTGTTTGTTCAACCCGGAATAGTTGTTGGCCAAAAATTGACTAAATTCGAATATTTTTTCTGGGTTTTTTTTTTGGCCCATGCACATCCTTGGGACCTTCTTAACATGTTTGCCAAAGAACAGACCCTCTATTACAGAGGTCCCTAAATTGTGGTCCGTGGACCACTAGGGGTCTGCGAAGACGTGCCTGGTGGTCCGTGAGCAAGGTGTATGTCTCTAGGGATTGTGAATCTTTGAATTTCGATGGTCATTGCTAAGATTTCTCTCAGAAAATGAATCACACCTGCACATGACAGCACCATTTAGTGAAATAGGTCTCAAAACTGGGTTACCTTTGTGAAATATTCAGCCAGCTCAATAAACTCTATCAGTCCCTTCAGGGAAATCGACAACTGTTTTCAAGATGTCTGGCAAAGTAGCTGCAGTTAAAGCCGAACTGGGGTTGTAGGGTCGGCGCATGAACAAAGGCATTTTGGAAGTGTTTCAATCATTTGCGGGGACTCTATGAGAAACTGAGCCAGAGTCCCAGTTGGTGCATGACCATCTGTCTTTGCTCTTAAAAGAGTTTGAGCCTACTTTCCAACTAAAAAATACCCAAGAACTTGTAGGGAATGGATCCGTGACCTATTTGTCAACAAACCAAGCGAATCTAGCAAGGCTGTGCAGGAAGTAGTTCAACTGCTCGAGATGGCTAATGACGATGGTCTCAATGCTACGATTGAGAAAACAACTCTTCCAGTCTTCTTGATTTAAGTCATGGCGGAATATCCTGAGATAGCCACCAAAACAATTAAATCCCTATTGCCATTTCCGACATCCTATCTGTGTGAAGTGCGGGTTTGTCTGTAGCGACAGCAACAACGAAACAAAATGGACATAATCAGCACATTGTAAGTGTCATTGTCTCCCATTACCCCCAGATGGAACATTCTCGTTGCAGAGAAACAAGCTCAGTGTTCTAATTAATATAACATTCTAGTAAATGAAAATATTAAATAATGTGTAATTCATATTTTGTGTAACTGTATGTTATTTTGAAGGTATGGTTAAGTACAATTAAACTAAATCTATAAAAATCAAAACAATCGAGAATACCTGAAAAAAAATCAACGCAGCCGCAACCTCCCCCCACCCAACCACCCCCCTTCCCCGGTTAGTGGGCCGCGGTAAAATGATCAAACTATTACCTGTCCGCGGCGTTAAAAATGTTTGGGACCACCGCTCTATCTGGTATGGTGCAGGAAAAGTTGCTGTTCAAAGCTCGAGTAGATGGGCCATACATTTCAAATATATGAATGCAATTTTTTTCCCAAGGGAAATTGCCTTAAAAAATCAGAAAGAGCAATAAGGGAAAGAGAGCAGTGATGAGGATATATAATTTTTAGGAAGAGAATGTGTGGATTCTTTTTTCTTTACAACTTGATGTGAACAACACATTCATCCCACCTGGTTTGAGGGCCCCATATTCTTGAATAAGCCTATTCTTAAAATTGGCTCTTTTGGCTGTGTTTGTGCGAACTTTAAACCTGATTTTAATCAACTCTTCGCCTTTTACAAACTATAAAGAAACTCCTGTTTGACAATATATTTTCAGTCGTTTTTCTACTTCTTTAAATTTTACCAATATATAAATACTTGATTGTGCCTACTTGTTTGCAGTTCATTGTTCCCTTTAATGACCCCAGTACGCAAAGCAGGGTCTATCTAAAATCTTATCTTATCTATCTTATCTTATCTTAGATATACAGACGCTCCTTCTATGCAGAAGATAATTGCGTCCACAGACCATGAGAGATGATCTGTTGGCAAGTGATGCAGCGGTCACAGGCCACGGCTATAGGGGTTCCACGCATTACCCCAGCCGCCTAACTATTGTCTAGTTAGGTACCCATTCGGAGCTGGGTGACTCGGGGACTCCTCAGGCCGCGAGAACAAATCCTCACCTTCGTGTGGATTCGAACCCGTGACCATCGGTATGACAGTCGAGAGCGCTACCTCTCGACCACCACATCCCACAAATCTCCAGACTGCAGGTGTTTACCAAGATGGCAGACCTAGCTACAGTGAATACTTTCTGTTTATAAACTTGAAAATAATCATTTTTTATAACAAAACTAACTTATGGAATCGATAAGGCATAAATATATTAAAATCTACACGTTATGAATTGAAGGTTTCCAACCCCCAATCCAACCAAAAATGTCCAGTCTCAGACAAAGCTATCTCGGCAAAGCAACCCGCATTACAGATAGTTACTTGTTGTTGAGCCCTCTAGTCCACGAGGAGATTAAGTCTGCAATCCCTCCAAGAGTATAGTATTCCAAAAGAGACCTCGTTCCATGCATCCCTATCCTAGGCAAATCTCTCCAGACTTCAGCATCTTCTACGGATAAGGCCAAGTCTGTTGATATCTGCCTCCAACTCTCGACGCCAAGTGTTTCTAGGCTGAACTTTTCTCTGGTTCCTCACAGGGTTCCATGCAGTGTTCAAATTCAAGGTTTGCCATGTTGTGTTCAAGGCAGGATTTCGTAGTGTATAGGGCTTCAGGAGAATCTCTTGATCTATCGGCTTCTGCTTTGTCCGCTGCCCGTATTCTGGGTTTCATTATTTTGACCAGTCAATGAATCTCGATTTTATAAATTATTTAATTCTTGTCAGGTTTACGGCCGTTGCTCTCCGTGTCTCGGCTCCTTTTAGCAGCACAAGCTTCACCGCGAGGTTGAAACTTCTGCTTAGGTTTCTGGAGACCTAGACATTCTAGAGTTGTTGGAAGAAATATTCCCTCTAAGGTTTGCTGGTCAGTGTGCAAAATAACCAACTTGCGTGCAAAGTTGCATAGCAACCAATTTTCGTGCAAAAATGTGTACACTAAAAACACAGATATATTATCCATAACGAAAATTTCCGCGCGATGTTTCTAAACTGCTGCGCGACGTCGGTCAGATATCTGTGTGGCCGATGAGCCGCGTAGTTGAAATGGAACTTTGGTTGGAAGGCTGCCCTTGCTGTCCAAACCTTTAATTGTTGGTATCAACTTCCGTGCCACCTTGCTGGTCTATCGTGCTGGTGAGGTGCACACAGCTCTCCAACTCCTCAAGTGCGTCTCCTTCTAGCATGGTGGGTGAGTGCTGGTGGCGTTAACATTGAGGTCTTTACTCTTACCTTTGTGTATGTTAAGACCTATGTTTAAAAAAGTGACTGCAGCAATCTTTTATTTCTTCTTTTTTAGGATTTCTGAGAAGGGCGAAATTCGAGTAAAATGAATCGAAGTTATTTAGTTAATTCGCGTTGCTCAAAATACACCGTCAAACGTTTAAATGGGAAATTTTTGAAGCTTCATAGATCCAGACGATAAATGTCCCCGCACAAATTCCAAATCTTTAGTTTAATGTCCCCATAATGTCCCCAAATCATTAGCTTAACATCCCTACACACAGGCCATGTGCAAGCATTCCCCAAACAGTGCCAAATCACTCACTAGCTCAGCGTTACCAAACGAGATTAGCTTATCGCCCCTATATTGAGGAGCCGAACGACTAGCTTTCTGTTCCCATAAACTAAACGTATTTCCACCATGGCCCTTGAATCCCAACTTTCCAGTATCCAGGATTATTTCTTTTCATTCTCTAGATTTTCTGGATCCGAGGCTGGAGACCGTCTATCTAATCGCACCCCTCCCCCTCCCACGCCCTATTCTTCCTTTGAGTTTAGCAACGCCTGAAACCACGCCTCTGACATGACAGAGGCTCGCGTCCCCCCACCCAAAAATAAGAAGCCAGCTCTCCGCCACGCCTTTTTGTGGGTGGGCCAAGCTAACCACCGTGCGTCACGCATGAAAACACAGACACAATGCGGACCGAGACATTCCAATCCCTTCACCCCATGGCAATTTTACACTTATCCCCACAAGAAAGAAAGAGAGAGAAAAAAAGCATTTTTGATGTGTCATTGAAATTTCCCCTAACACGCTACAGCGACGTCTGGGCCCACCCTCTCTCTCTCTCCCCCAATGTCTCAAGTGTTCTTGGCGCTAATAACGAAAATATCTCTCATTATCTCGTGGGTGATCAAAGGGACGGTCGCAGTTTTGCGCTGATGTGGGGTCGGGAGTTCTCAAGATAGCGCGCGTGTACGGACACAACACATTGTGTATTCATAGGTCTAAGGAACGTGCGTAACATAATTAAGTAATTATTTTTAAATTTAGATACGATGTCTACAAATAATGATAAGTTACATTGCTACTTTAAAAAAAATTTAGTTGTCTTTCCGAGAAGGAATTCATTGGAAATAAAATTGGCGTCTTACACTAACGATAGTTTTCCGAAATCGATTGATATGACATGACAGCTGCCTTCATGGTTAGTTAGTGCTACTCGTTTTTTTTTTAAAACATGTAACAATTTTTTATGAGCTATAGCCTAATATAGCATCATGATGACGCACGATTAAAGATCTCCGTAGATTCCATGATGAACATATTTTCCTTGGTTGGAAACTGTCCGCTTAATTCAAACACATTTGTTATATGTAGAAATGAGGTAAAAAAAAATAATATTTTCCAACCTTGTGGTCGACAATGACCATATTATTTAAGTCTTTACAATAGAACGTCCTATAACGCGTGCAGGTATTTATTCAAATATTTGACCCTCTAGGGAAGAGTCATATCAAAAGGATGATTTGGTGGAAAGATTCTCATTTATTTTAAAGGTAAAAGATTTACTTGGGTGTCTGGTGGACTTGTTAAATCCCTTATATTGACTTCACCGTCTTGTCATGATCTCTTGGTCGGGCTGAATGAAAGGTAAAAACTGACTTACTTTCCGCGATCATATCGTGCTGAAATTTTCCACATACATTTGTGTCACCTAACAATGTATTTTTACTTTCAAAGAATCACATCTATCGAAAGTACCATAATTAAATTAATGAATGTTTAATTTATTTCTCTATATCTCTATGAAGCCGTCTGTTATAGTTGACCTCCACGGTTCACTACATTTCATTCCAGCCATCGATGACAACATCCCCGTGTTTAACAGCAAGGGGAGTTCAATCACGTTCAGTCTGTAAATGTTTGTCTCGCGGTGCGTATTATATTGAACATAATCAATACTTGTAGTTGTGTCTCATATATATAGATTTATTGTCAAAACGTTGTTTTTTTCGGTTTGTTTCATTTTAATTTTATGTTGCATTCGTCCGACTTCGCGGGACAATGGATGTGTCAGTAGATGTTGAAACTTCTTTAAAAATTACTTTCGTGGCTTTAGTATAACCTCCTTAAAGACTGTTCTTCTCCAGCGAATATATCAATTTGTATCAGACTCATAGTCATAGATTTGTGTGCTGGCTTTACTCAGTAGCATTGAACAAATGTCTTTGAAATTTAACCACGGTCGTACATTGAGCCTCGCCCCTGCAACTGGCAACTCCGCAGACAATTGGAGATTCACTGGAGTTTGACATTTAGGCTCTTTGTAGTGGCAGCTCATCTTGAAAATGCCACCCATGCATCTTTTGGTCGTAGCTTATGATAATCCGTTTACAGATGCTTACTGTTTGTGCTTTAGGGGACTTTATAGTTTTTCCAAACACTATTCAGCCATCCCGATGATAATCTGTACGATAAATGGAGAGCGAGCGAGATATATTGGACCTGTAATGTGTTTTAAGCTGTAATATCAACTACAGGTTATGTCAGCATTAATCGTTTAAATAACACTGTTGTTCTTGCGCCCGTGAGCCATAACAATTGTTGGTTCTTTTCCTTTATCCTACCCCCAAAATATTTTTTGGAAAAAAAAATCATATTTGCACGACGTGACAACACGTGGTAACCCTAACCCTAACCCCAACCCTAACCCTAGCATTCTCAATGATATTGTGACTGTATTTTACTAAACGAAATTTTGGGGGTAAGATGAAGGAAAAGTACCCAATTGTTTTCTGTAGAAGTATCAATCAGTCGGAAATCTTGAAGTCTGTGAGAGAGATGCCATAACTGCCACAGTCAATGTTTTGGTGCGTTTTTAGAAATAAGTCGACTTGATGATTGAGCAAGCTAGCAATCTTTAACTTCCTCTTCGTGTTTATAATAAAATAATACACCTATGCTTTACCCGTGTCACGTTTGTAATAGTTGCTATTGTAATTTTTGTGTTGTAGATTGTCTTACAGGAACGACAGTGTCAAAATTATAAATATATGTATACACCTTTAAAGATAATAATAAATAAACTATATGCCAAAAAAAGCAAAATATCTTCGAGAAAAAACTTGACATCTCCCCTATGCCACTTTTTAAGAGTACATTGTTTCTAAGATTTTATTTTTATTTTCATAAATTGACTCTGTATATTAACCGACTAGAATCTACAACAGTGTACGAGTGTCTGCCCGTGGCACATTAGTCTTGACAGACATCCAGATAAACAGACCCGTGAGATCTGATATCAACAATCGCCGAAATCTCAAACACCAACACTGAACAGTGAACAGTCCCCGAACATCCACCAGACCGGAATTCGCCCTTTTACCAACGATGGCTTTTATGCAACCGTGGATGATTTAGAAAATGGGATGTTAGGGTGGGGGTGGGGGGATTCTCCCATACGCTCCCAATAAGCAATGGCACAGTGACGCTTCATTGTAGGGACAACTGGGATGGCTCAGACACCGCTAATTCGATACCTTATAAAGCAATCAAAGGGCCCGAGCGATGTCCTTTCATTCCATGTTTTCATTTCCGCTCGGACGGCAGCGCACAAAGAAGGAGGGATGGATTCATATGAGTTGCCAGCAAGATGCGGTGAGTTGTAACGATTGTAACCACGGCTGGGTAAAGCCTTTTTGACGATTGCTTGCTTTCATTATGTACGAGGGATTTTTTTTTCAAACCATTATAGCAAGACACATCTGTAGCGTTTTACATATATATAAGTGTATATATTTATCAAAACATTTTACAATCATCGAAGGTTTCAAATTTTAGGCCCACCACGCACTGCAGAGTTTTGAAAAGAATTTGGGCGTATAAAAATCATTAGTATAATTTTTTTTCCATACTATATTTTATGTCTTTACCACAAACGCGACGTGGAAAGTCTGACATGCGCTGGATGGATGGCGGGGATATTGACACAAGAAAATATAAACCTGAAACATATACGTGTAATAAAGTGTTGGCTGTTCTACATTACGGATGCTGTTCGGATTGCTCGATCGCGTCTTTGATGTGGTTTCCATTTCCATTCGCCCCTTATTAGAGTGATCGGTAATGGATATACCGTAGCAAAAATATACTTTGATCAGCTGATCTTGATTAGACGATTGATTTCACGAGTTTCTAATGACCACCCCAATCCCAACCCCCTTTTATTTTACTTCCAACCCCGCCCTACCCTGTCCCCACCGTAACGCAGTGTTGAAAAAAAAGCTATCGACCTGGAGATCAAAGCTCACCTCGAAAACAACAATGACACTGATGACATGGGGCCTTTTCTGCTTTGGACAAGGCGTACTTTTTCCACAGGCAGAAGCAGTTTTTAACAACGATATGACTGTCTTTTAAGAGCACCATGAATAAGGGGAAAAACAGACCTAGATATACTGTAATCCCTCCCATTTGTGAAATCCGTGTCATGTCTATTTTGACGAATAAAAATTGATCAATTAAACCAGCACTTTTGATGTATTGAAATAAAAAAAGAAAATGTGTAAATTATGGTTTTCAATAAATGGTCTCAGTTGTATAATTGTATTGGGGGATGAAAAATGGGTTTTATCATACGTACTCTAGTAACACACATTAATTCATATTCTATTTGTTACGTAACAGCAAAGTTGCTTACGGTATTTTAAATAACGACGTAATGTATATTAATCTTAGACTTGAGTTTGCCCAGAACGACTTTATAATGCAGAATGACTCCTTGCAACAACCCACCCTCTTTTAACGCTCCCTTTCCCATGACAGTAGTATTTATTGCAGGAAACAGGTATTATTGACCTTTGA
>MUZC01002005.1:2385-23255 GCA_002072015.1 Radix auricularia | reverse complement strand
TTTGTGAAACAAAATGTGTGGCTCCATTTAGTCAGTTATCATTGTAAATAAGAAAAGATTTTTTTTTTAAATCATCAAAAAATAATCCCCATAAGATATGTACGAAGACATAAAGTTATCAACTTCCCTTTAAAATCAAATTCACACCATGTTAAGAAACATTGTACTGATGACAAGTTTAAGTAAAACTATTTACACCAATCACATTCAGCTGTTTGTTGGTTTCTTAAAAATGGTATTCGCAGTTTTCGTATTGTTCATATGAAAGCTCGAAGCTCGTATTCAGGAAAGATAAATCTGAATGCCACACAAGCTCAATGTAATCATCAGTTACCTTCCATTCCCTGCCCTCTGAGGTTCGAGGTATAAACTTCTTATCAAACAAATGAGAAAATGGGCCATGTCCTGAATGTGAACGAAAAGAAGAGAAAGAAAAAAAAACAATGTTAGAATTTTTATTAAATTTTCATTGATACACGGGATCCCATCATCTGTTTAGATCTACCTTTTGTATCACATTCCTGTTTTCTTTTTCCAAAACAAGATATCACATTTCGCAATTAGATAATAATGACCAAATTCTAGATAGATTTCATTTCCTCAATTTTGCTGTACACTTATGCGAGCCATAAAAGGCAGTGCCTGGTGGTCTCCTGTTGTTTTGTATATAAGTATTTCATGTTTTTTTCTCAATTGGGAATTCCGTTATCTTTCAAGGGATTTAACCCCATCATATTTAAATCAAACGTAATATTTCATCGGTTACCACTCCATACCAACAAAGGGTAGCGTTGCTGATATATTTTTAATCAAGTAAAATGTTCAGAGTGCCGATATGACCCAAGGACTGCCATCTTGTGTACGCGCAATGATTCACCAAATGTTTTAATGAACGGAAACAGAAAAATGCGTGCGTAATCCTATGAAGACGTCATTCACTTGATTTCTATGAAACATTTATCTTATCTTAACTTATCGTTAATCCTATTGTGTTTAAAAGGTGGTGAAGTGTGATGGTATAGATATCAAAAAAAATTTTTTTTAAAAAACAATGCAAAGATGATGCAATACAATATTGCCATTGAATTCGAAAGTTCAACTCTCAGACATCAAATCACGGACACAATGTTAAGAAGTTGGGCAGTTAATGGTCTATTTCTTTAATCATTTGGTCGATACAGTATAACACAAGAACATGGATATATCACTTTTCATTCAAACAAATTCCACTCCATGACATTCCTTCCCACCCCCTCCATCCCATTAACTTCGCTCCCATTTCCTTCCACCTTATTACGTTCCATCCCATTACCTTCCATCCCATTACCTTCACCCATTACCTACCATCCCACTTCTTTCCATCCCATTACTTACCATCCAATTTCTTTCCATTCCATTACCTTCCATCCAATTTCTTTCAATCCCATTACTTACCATCCCATTACCTTCCATCCTATTGCCCACCCTTTCATTTCTTTCCATCCCATTACTTACCATCTCATTACCTTCCATCCCATTTCTTTCCATCCCATTATTTACCATTCCATTACTTACCATCCCATTACCTTCCATCCCATTTCTTTCCATCCCATTTCTCACCATCCCATTACCTTCCATCCTATTACCTACCCTTCCATTTCTTTCCATCCCATTTCCTTCCATCCCATTTCCTTCCATCACATTTCCTACCATCTCATTTCCTTCCTTTTATATACAAAATCTCTAATGGTTATTTTCCATTAAGACTCTACAATTCAAGTAATAGCTACCCCATAAAGCGATATTGTCGGGAAATTATGGCTAGCGACCATATATGCAGGTCTGGCGGGTGACTGTTTTAGTGCCACGGGGTCTGGCGAGTGTCCAGAGGGCCAGAGGTGCAAATGTGACGTTCGGGTGTTATCTCGGTTGGACTGGACAGGCAGACCGAGGTACTCGGCCGTAAAGTTAGATGAAAGGAGCCGTCTTATCTAGGGGAGGGACAGGATGATTGACAGTGGGACGTGGTGGTCGAGAGGTAGCGCTCTCGACTGTCACACTGATGGTCACGAGTTCGAATCCACACGAACGTGAGGATTTGTTCTCGGGGCCTGATGAGTCCCCGAGTCACCCAGCTCCGAATGGGTACCTAACTAGACAATAGTTAGGTGGCTGGGGTAATGCGTGGAACCCCTATAGCCGTGGCCTGTGACCTTTGCATCACTTGCCAACAGATCATCTCTCATGGTCTGTGGACGCAATTATCTTCTGCATAGAAGGAGCGTCTGTATATCTAAGATAAGATAAGATAAGATAAGTTTACGTTAAGACTACGAAAAACAGGGGGCGGAGTCTGACAGGTATTAGAAGGATGAGGGACAACACTCAGACACACACACTCGGACAGGACAGATAGACGGATATAGGAATATGAAATGAGTTAAGGGCGAGTGTTAGTGAGATAATTATAGAATTTAAAGAATTAAACGTGATTTATGTGTGCATTCTGACTTGGAGTTCAGTGTTTTAAGAAAAATCGACCAAGGGTGTGAAAATTACAGTAAAAGAATAGAGTAGAGAGATTAACACAAGAACAACATAGGATCCTCACAATATAAACGCCAATGCAATGTAAAACGACACTTGATATATGTTGAATTAGTGCTAGTGCTTATATCAAAACACGCCATGACAGCCCAAAGTTGCCTGTAAAAACTTTAGCCCCTTTTTTCTGAGAGCCTTAGTGAATTTGTGGCTTAGCTTCCGTGGCGTCACTAGCGGGGTGCGGTGAAGCGGGCCGCCCCGGGTGACACCAATCCTAGTGACGCTTCTGCTTAGCTTGATGGCTTATCTCGTGATGAAAAAACATAACACACAGTCATTGAAGCAACCAAATTCAAAATAATTTTTTTAAAAAGAAACATATTCTTAACGAAACGACTTGTACCCAGGTCATGGCAGAGGCCCGCTAGCTCCACACACAAGATATCTTTATCTGTGATGCCAAGATGTGGCTGGTTCTGTTGGAGACATCTAGCGAACTGTCCGGCAAGGTGGCACGTTCTTGGTGCGATAACAAAACAAAACAATGTAGAATTAAAAATTAAAATTGGCATTTAAAAGAAAAATTATGTATAGAGTCTATAGACTTTCTATGTAATTTTCACGCGAAAATAATCAGTCTTAATAATATATATCTACATAATCAGACAAAACATTATAGAAAATTATATACATTTGATATAGTAACATAGAGATATCTTTTAAGTGAGGGGGATACAGATGCGTCCCTGGGGTTGGTATCAACCATGGCGGTACCTAATTCTGTCAGCGCCCTCAAGACGTACCCCAAGGACTTCCTCAGAGTCTGCCATTGCCAAATAATGGGGACATACAGAATTTTACCCTTTGGTGTCACCCTTTGTGATGGTGTCACCCTTTGTGATGGTGCCCCCCTTGTGATGGTGTCACCCACCCCTTGTGATGGTGTCATCCACCCCTTTTGATGGTCTTTACCTTGTGATGGTATCACCCCTTGTGATGGTGTCACCCATCCATTGTGATGGTGTCATCCAACCCTTTTGATGGTGTCACCCCTTGTGATGATGTCACCCACCCCTTGTGATGGTGTCACCCACCCCTTGTGATAGTGTCACCCCTTGTGATGGTGTCAACCCTTGTGATGGTGTCACCCACCCCTTGTGATGGTGTCACCCCTTGTGATGGTGTCACCCACCCCTTGTGATGGTGTCACCCCTTGTGATGGTGTCAACCGGCGAGGTCCGCCGTCATCGCTCCACCCTATTTGCGCCCCTATTCGGATGTTGTGTGTTTTTATTTCAATCTTAGTCACGACTCAATAGATGGCTGGTGACATCGAACACATAAAGAAATTTCCTTGTCAGCGATTGCATGGGAATTGTTGTGAGTGTCCAGGTAGAGAATAATCAAACACTTTTCCTGGCATTTTATTTTGTACGTATGCAGCGTCAGAAGGTAGGTCCATGTCAGTTCAATTAAATATGTTATCCCAAATCACAAAAGACTTCTTCAAATTACGGATTATATATCATTACAACGAAACATTNATGTGACCGTGGATTGGGTCGTTGAAAATCTGACAGATTTAATACAATATGTCATGGATTGGGTCGTTGAAGATCTGACATAACCAATACAACATGTCATTAACTAAAAGTTAACATTTGCCACAGTGCTCAAACATTGTTTATGTTAAAAACGTAATTTTATTTTTATGCACCTAACAAATCGAGCATTTAAGTGGGTGAAGTTTATGCACGGCGCTAACCAACTTACAGTAAGGAGCTTATAACTCTATTCATTCCTCTTATATAGTACTTGTGCCGGGGCGCCGTTGCGCCTGCGGCGCCCATTTTTTAGGGCGCCTACGGCGCCAACCTTTTTCAAAATCCCAACTAACTTGTCCTATTTTGATAAAAATGAAAAATTAAACTTTCTGAAATGTACGCAAAGTATTTACTAATAGGCGTTGTATTTTGCGCACCGATGCACACCAAACAATGACGTCATTTTAAATATTTTTAGAGCGGTAATCACCACACGATTTTTCAACTAACTGCTGTAGACTGTTGTACATCGTTCCTCAGCGTTCCACATCCAGTGTGTGAGTGACCTGGGCTTTTATATTATTTATGCGTACGTTTATGACCTTCGGTATTTTTATACCAATTAGATTTTTTATTTCTGTATATTTTATTTGTTTTTATTTAATTTTAACCTATTATACGATAAAAAAAAATAAAATACTCAAAAAATATTTTTTTTTAATGATTTTAATATTTTTAAAAAAAAAAATTAGAAACGACCGGATGTGATTTGCCGAGTGACGCTAAGCGTAGCCATTTTGTGTAGGACGAAAACCGTTGTGGCTGCTAAAAATATTTTTAAAAATTGATATTATCGTTGAATTTATTGAAAATTTCTATTTAATTCTTTTGCAGAATGTTTGGCAACTAGAATCAAGGAATGTAAAGACATAAAGTGTTTTACTTTTACTGATTTCTGAAAGCGAAGATCGGGACATTATATTAGTCCAAGAATACCTGTAGGTTTGTGGAGCAATGATACCTAAACAAAAGTGTTCATCACAAAGGCTGCGGTCTCAATTAGTTAACAAAATTTACCTTTTTAAACATTGAAATGTTGTCCTCTGGTGTTGCCATTGTACACAAAATAACCCCAACAAGACCACGCCACAGAAGCCGACTTGTATGTACTGAGTTAAATTTACGTTCTAACTAAGTAATCATTAACAAGACCACGATAAGGAAGCCAGAAGATAAAGTACAAACAATCTGACAGTCATAGATTTTGTATGACCCAACGTTTGCGTCAGCAGCTTTTTCTGAGTATTCTTCAAAGGAAACATCTAAAAATATACCACTGGATACCAGAGCAAATACACCAATGAATACCAGAGAAAATATACCAGGCGACACAATAGTAAATGTAGTACAGGAAACAATAGTAAATGAACCACACTAGAATCTATAGGATAAAGTCTTAAAATGTGTTACAAATCTTACATGAAAGTAATAATAATAATAATAGTAATGGTGATATTGCCAATTTTAATATATATTTGTAATACTAAAATGAAACCAATCATTCACATTTGCTCTTCCACGAAAGTTCCATTGACTCAAATGTCTATTCATCAGACAAATGTGATTATCAAACGGGAATTTCCGATATGAAAATATACCTGACGTGTGTTTAATAACTTGTCTGTACATATCACCTATAACACACACCTACTACCACTAACAATAAGACTATAAATAGCCTGTTGAGTCAACTCTCCTTTACCTGTTATATGTTCATGACGATGATGATAGTTTTCTTCTATTGCGCTAACCGTCCATGTTTGTGGAACATGTTAGCCAACCTCTGATGTTCAATATTTGCTCTCTTAAATAAATATGTATTCAATTTTTTTTCTTACATTTTTCTGAGCTCTCACAGTTTTTCAATAGTTTTGGAAGTCTGTCTCATATCTGTGTAGCTGACTCAAAGTAGCAAACGCCGATGGATTTCTTCCTGTGTCCATTCTGGGAATTTATAAAAGTGACTGAGTAGATAGAACGTAGCTTTTTTAGAGACACGACATGTTTTTTGCAGTAGTTTCTTTAATGTCTTGCTATCTTAATGAGCTGAGGTGACGTGAAAGATCCCCGAGATGACAACATGTTTATCTCTCTTAAGGGAGTCTATTCGTCGAGTTGAAATAACAATAACTAGATACGACCCGAGTCGTAGCATACGCCGCAGATTTTCTCGTAGATATTGTGAAAAGTTGTGGGGAGGGGGAGGAAAATGACACAAACAGCAGCACGAAGAAATGGGAACAATACTAGTGAACGCAAGACGCAATTATGATCTCGAGACATGCGCACTGCGGTCTAGCAACATTCCCCCCCTCCCAACGCTTGCCAACCATAAACTTTGATTTGTCGACCCTAGCATGAGTCATTCTTCATGCTAGCTTGCTCGCGTCTTGTGGTTGACCAAATTTATGGTGAATTATATATATTTAGGTAATATAATGAAAAATAATATAATTATTATAATATAATTATTAAATACTTTGCGTACATTTCAGAAAGTTTAATATTTCGTATTTATCAAAAAAGGAAAAAGGTTGGCGCCGTAGGCGCCCAAAAAAAGGGGCGCCGCAGGCGCCACGGCGCCGCGGCACAATCTAGTTTAATAATAATAGGGGTTGTATTTTGCGCACCGATGCACACCAAACAATGACGTCATCATATTAAATATTTTTACAGCGCTCATCAACACACGATTTTTCAACTAAACTAACTGCTGTAGACTGTCGTACATCGCTCCTCAGCGTTCCAGATCCAGTGAGTGAGTGACTTGAACTATTATATTATTTATAATCAAACGTATTGGTGTTTTAAAAATCTCTGAACTACAGTGTGTCAAGTCAAGGCCACACCAAAAAAAGTGTATACAATATTTATTTAGTATAGAAGTTATATTTAATGTTTATTTCTGAATGCTTATTAGTGGGCTTAGGTAATTGAATGGCTTAAAATCTGTACATAATCTTACGAAAATGCACCTATGTATAAGTGTGGAAAGATGGGGGGGGGGTTGTGTGTGCAATTACTTAGAAGGGTTGGCTGCTAGTTGGGGAGGGTCGTAGACAGGTGACGAAAACTATGTACTATATGAGACAACTAAGTACTGATAAGATGTGTTATCTATGACAATGTCACAAGCTGAAGTGATGTGGGGTCACAACGACGGGTCGTTAAGTTTGAAGAATGTTAAATAGTACGCGAATTGTGCGCATGATGATAGACGGAGGCGTCATTAGGGTTGGTGTCACTCACAGTGAGGTGGCTATTGATGTCCCCCTCTCCACACACACACCACTGAGTCTACCAGTGTCAGTGATATCGCTATTGAATAGCACATTCAAATAATTTTGTATCAGTGTGATATGTTTTCTCTTGGTGTTTGGTACGTTCTATTATTTAAAGATGGCCATCTTCTTCAAAGCACAAACGCGTCATTAAAACTAATCTATACTAATAAAAGCGAAAGCCCTGACTGACTGATTCATCACTAATTCTCCGACTTCCTGTGTAGGTAGAAGCATGAAACTTTGGTAAGTTTCTGGGTACCCTCTCACTACGAAAATTGGCGAAAAATAATTTTAAAAATCTTACTCATGTGGAGTCGGGGGCCCAAAAACGTTTTGTTTGCTACATCACTAATTCTCCAATTTCCCGTGTAGGTAGAAGCATGAAACTTTGGGAATTTGTTGGGTACCCACTAACAACAAAAAATAGCGAAAAAGAATTTTAAACATCTTACACATGTGGGGCCGGGGGGCCCAAAAAGTTTTTTCCTTATCTGGGCTCTATAAAAAATGAAAATCACAAATTTTCCTATTTCCCGTATAGGTAGAAGCATGAAACTTCGGAAATTGTTTGAGTACATGCTCTCGACGAAAATTTGAAAAACACTTAAACGTCACACTCATTGGGGCTGGGGCCCTAAAAACGTTTTTTTTCCCTTAAATGAGCTACATAAAAATTAAAAATCACTAATTCTCCTATTATCGAATAGGTAGAAGTATGAAACTTTGGAAATGTTTTGAGTACACGCTCCCGGCAAAGATTGGCCCAAAAAATGTTAAAATTCCCTCTCATGGGGGGCTGGCGAGCCTAAATATAGTTTTTCTTATATTAAAAACCGACTCATATCTAACTGTCCAATTTTCCATGTAGGTAGGAGCA
Organism: Radix auricularia; assembly: GCA_002072015.1. Classification (NCBI taxonomy): domain Eukaryota; kingdom Metazoa; phylum Mollusca; class Gastropoda; family Lymnaeidae; genus Radix; species Radix auricularia. Next base: position 14,967 of record MUZC01002005.1, on the reverse strand, counting down.
TGAAATTTCGGAACGTTGTTGGGTACCCTCTCACGACGAAAACGAATTTTAAAAATCTCGCTCATGTGGGTTTGGGGACCCAAAAGATTTGTTCCCTTATATTGTCTCCCAGCGCCACTCCCCGGGCAACGGTCTCAGCTGACCGGCTAAACCACGTGAGGGGGTTGTGTTGACACGGCACCACTGGGCGTATCAATTCCTAGTTCTTTATAAGCTTCTCCAGCTCTAATAATTTTTGGTACACTATGTTACTTCCAAAAGTCGAAAGGAATTCTCAAAACTTACAATAAATTTTAGAGCATAGATCAAATCGCTGGTTAACACGGCAAATAACACAAAAAAGAAAAATTAAACACAGTAACTTACTTTAAAATTCTTATTTTAATACACTTAAAAATTATTAAATTAACCACAAGATACATGTGATAAGAAATAATTAGTATAATGTGATAACTCTTAACTTATAACAATATCGAACAATAACTAAGATAATAATTTTAAAAGATAAACACTCAAAATAATGAATAGCCGTTAGCGTTTGAGTTTATATTAGAAGGTTAACGGTTAACAGGATCAGGTATCAATAAAAAATTGTGGCCAGCCTAGCTTGGTACTATTTTCATACGACGAATTCGATAACTCTGCCTCTCTCCTCTCTAGTTCCTTCCTCTTTATATACCAAATCTTCAGAAAGTTATGGATTTAATTTTAACGAGAAGAACAACCTTATCGTATCTTATAGGGTCCAGAACTTTGTAGGAAATACAAGTATTTTGTCGCTAAACGAAAAGCACGGTCAAAGTTGTAATCAGAACCGCGGAGACAGATAGTGGAGTGAGTAGGTATGGGTGGGGACCAGTTAGAATTCACAACCCCCTCTACGAATTAATGACAATCGGCGAGTGGGGTGGGATGGAGGAAGGGGTAGTGCTAACACACTGAAACGTTGCTACGCTTTCGATGACCATATACGGTTGGAAAGATCTAATTTCAGATACAAGTAAGGCAATAAAAATAAATAACTAAAGATGGAAAATAATGAAAATTTTATGAAGTCACTATCGTTAATATGAAAGGCATAGAAAAGCCGAGGCAGACGAAAAGCTAAAAACAAAAAAAAAGCGCAGGAACATTTCTAGTCGCAATCAAGTATTTTTATTATTTTAATTTTTAAGATATCGGAAAACACATTCTTTATGAATTCATAGAAATTTATAATGCCACAAAAGAATGTGTTTCAGGGCTACTTACAGAGATACTAATGTAATCCGTAAGGTAAAGTGAAGTGAAGTGCCCCTTTCACTTTCAGGCAATGCTGGCACAACTACTCCTTTGGACGTGTAGACCGAGTGAACAGGACTCTGCCCTCACAGAGAATAGACATTCTTGACTTTCGGTACTCTAGCCGAGCGAAATTGCCACTGGACCACCGCACCCCTTAATGAATTCTGTAGATTATCTTTAACTTGTGACTTTTTATCGAACTTTTCAGTCAAAGAGCGAAAAAGGAAAAGGAAATTTCAGGACATGGAAGCAATTAATTAATTCTTTTATGTAACATAAAAAACATTTGAAAAGAAGTTGTGTTCATTATAAAATGAGGTTAGTGTAGCAATCTATATGATGGTTTACAATTGTAGGTATGACCTTCGAACATCAGCTAATCAACTAAATTTTGAAACAATTCCTTCCAATTAAGGTATATTTAAATTCAATGTTCTAACATTACATTGTTAAGTAATTGATATTTAGTTTTACTACACAAGGAAAACAAATGCAAAACCACTTGATTTATTCAATTTAATATTGCTATTGAGTATGAAATTTATTTTGCCTAATAATAATATCATTTCTTTGAATGTTATTTTAAACAGTCTTAAGTAATGCGAGTGTGCAAGCAAAGCCTATCTGAAATAAAGTTAATGAAAAATTATTTACGGCTAAAAATTAGTACCAAAAAAAAGATGTCTCTGCAGTGAAATACAGTATCTATTCCCCATGATAACTTAAAAGAAGCACTTATCTTTATTCTTGAATTTCGTTTATTCCTTTCGGAAACAGATGATGTCATGCAAGCTTCTCTGTTTTGAACTCATGTCTATTATTGTCGATATTTTCGTTTTTTAAACTTGATATCTGGAGAGGATTGCTTTCACCGCCAACGTTTCGTAATCCACTCAAGATTGATTCTTCTTTAAGTTGAGGTGAGTCAATCTGAGCCATAGTTGTTGTTTGAACAAGAATCAAATTCACAGGAAATTCGTATGATTTTGGGTAAATCATATTTTCAATATTTGAGTTTAAAAGCGACGAAATCTGTGAAATCTGACCATCATCGTGAATCACTGGGTCTGAGTATACTTGAGAGCTTTCATCATGAGTTGATATTTCAAGGAAATCGACTTATTTCGATCCTGTTGCACGCTGAAAATCCTACATGTGGAAGAAAATCAGCAGTCTCGAGCCTGCGCTCTTCATGGGGCTTCCCGGAAAACCCCCTCAGCCCTCTGGCCCCCTAAGAGATGTAAAGGCTGAGAAGCCCCCCCCCCCTGGAGCTGTTGCTGCTACAAGCGGCCGCCTGGGCGTCCAGGATACTAGGTGAAAAACGCCTCCCACTTAAGTGTGCCTCCCAAGGGAGGTGTGGAATTCCCTACTGTGACTCGCTATCAACATAGGATCACTTTGGCGCCACCATGGCAAAGCATACGAGTCTCTATAGTTAAGATCGCCGCGAAGCGTGGGATCATCACTGACCTACCCAGGGTTTAACCCCCGCCGGAAGGTTTCCTCAGAGCTGGCAACCAAAAGCGTTTCCTAGCGGTACCTTTGCTATTCCGTACTGGGGCTCCTGGCCACAAACCGGCACCGCTCAACAGCGTTGCTAGTTAATTGAGGGGGACGAAACGGTCGCTTCGGAGAAACCCGACCCTCAACGGTTACTTTGGTTTTCATCATCGGCTTTGCATCTATATACTTTGCCTAAGATCCGTACAGCGACTGTAATCATATGTGACTAGCACCTAGCACCTAACAACGGCCTCCGGCTATCCGAGCCTGGGGTTTGTCGGTTTCAGGTCGCAATGTACACCACGACCTTACTCGTCTGTCGAACCACTTAGAGGTCACCCCATCTCGACGCTAACATATACGAATAAATTCAGTAAACGTACTGCTTTCGATGACACATGCTCGGCCATCTTCATTTCTTGCTTGTGCTCCATTGGACCCACAAGAAAAGGAATTAGCAAAGTAGTAAAGATCCTTGTTTTTCATAACTGAGTAGCTTTTTAAACGGCAATCAAAATTCCAGCTTTATGATTGGTGAATAATGTTTGCAAATTAGATTGAAGACTCTCTCCTATACCCTGATTTTTGTTATCATTGAACCTGCCATATTATGCTGGATCTTGATCGTATTGAAGAGAAAAAACGGGAACCAACCATTCTTATTTCATCTTTTACGACATTAAAGTTGTTCATAAATAGATAGCCACACGCGGGGATTTTATCAGGATTTGAATTCTCACGAACTATCGTGTACAATCCATCAGATTCGATCAAAATTCCATTCAAAGTATTTGCCTCCCATTCAGATGGTGGTAGCGTGGTTTAGCAAACGATTGCTCCAAATGCCATAGCGCAACACTGTCTTTCTGCGTTCTCACCAAACATTATGACACTGCCTTGATTCCAACTAGCGCGAATAATTGTAGAATATTCATTGATTGGAACTCGACTCGCCAAAGAAGGTGGCAGTGCAAATGGAGGTTGCATTCTGAAAAAATCTCGGATATTAAGTTGAGCATTTTGTGCATCATTTTGAACATAGCAAATAAAGAGAATCATTTGCTTTCAACCATTTTATTGCGTTGTTTACAGTCTCACGAGAGATCTCGAATTCTCGTGTTATGTCAATATTTTCTATTGACCCCGTGACATCGATTAGACCAGTAGAATCAGGTTTACGCGGGAACATGGTGGGCAGATTCTCTGTCACCTCGAAGATATCCTGAGCAAGCCAAATTGCTTGACATTTGAAGCCGTACTGTCCAAACACACCATCATACTTCATGATCTTCAAGAAAGGTATGAGTCAAGATAGAAAACCAACCTCCACTGGTGTTAAAATGGAGATCTCAGGTGGAATCAGTCAAGAATCAAATTTGTTCCAGTACGCTTTAGATGGACGAGTTGTCTGTTTGACATCAAATGAGATTTACGGCGGTGAAACAAAAGCATAACGTATTTGGTTGACAACTTCACGGGAAGATAATCGAGAGAATATCGTTGAATAGTGTAATTGGTTACTTGGATTGAAAAGCAAAGTTTGCGACAAATTTTAGAAAAACTATCAGCATTAACAAAATATTTTACTTTAAAAGTTTCCTCTTTTGCGTTTATCTGTTTTCTTCTTTCTGCTTGAGAATTACGATCTTTTGAAAGGAGAGAATCACGTGATGTTGGTGATTTTTCATCTCGTCTTTTTGCATTAGCTCGACGTTGTTTCTTGAAGCGTTATTTACGAGACACTGTTAATTCATAATGTCGTCGTTTAGCATCAGATAGGCGTTGTTGTGAAAGTCGAATCCAACATGAAGTACACACATCATTTTGATTCTTTAATAGACGCCTTCGTTTTTCATTAGCAAGTTTGCACTTTCTTTTCATTGAAGTCTCTTATCTTTTCTTATTCATGTCTCAAATATAACAACAGTTAGAGATAAATCTTTTCCTATTCATGTCTCAACATTGATAATCGGTACTTTTTTGCATAACAACAGTTAAAGATAACTCTTTTTATTAATGTCTCAAAGAAATATAACAACAATTGATGATAACTGTTTTTTTAAAAATTAATGTCTCAAAGAAATATAACAACAATTAAAGATCACTATTTTTATTAACGTCTCAAATAAATAATTAAAGACCTTCCGTTACTTCCTTCCTCTTATTCTCGTGCGTCTCTGGGCGACGCATAATTAGCGTGGATTCTAGCGACTACAGTCTGCCTGCTTTATTTATACTCGATTAATCGCAAGACTACGTAAAAAAAAAGTTAAAAATCGATCCAAATTTTTTTCAGCTAGCAAGTAAAGAATCAGACACCTCGAGTGAATATAAGATATATATATATATATATAAGATAAATATATATATTGTGCCGGGGCGCCGTGGCGCCTGCGGCGCCCCCTTATTTTGGGCGCCTACGGCGCCAACCTTTTTTTTAAAGACCAACTAACTTGTCCTTTTTTGATAAATACGAATTATTAAACTTTATGAAATGTACGCAAAGTATTTAATAATAATAATAGGGGTTGTATTTTGCGCACCGATGCACACCAAACAATGACGTCATCATATTAAATATTTTTACAGCGCTCATCAAAACACGATTTTTCAACTAAACTAACTGCTGTAGACTGTCGTACATCGCTCCTCAGCGTTACAGATCCAGTGAGTGACTTGGACTATTATATTTTTTATTAAAACATAAACCTTGAAAAAAACAAAGCTTTTGACTAAACATTCTATATTTATAAAATATAATTAAAATTATATTCATTATAATGCGCATGCAAAAATGCAAAACTTAGGCTCAACAAAAGGGTTATAACACTGTTTAATATAATGCGACAGATAAGCATAAACGTTTACAGATAGGGAATAAATTTTTTTTTAAAGTATCGCCAATATAAGGCGCACCGCACTGAGCTAAAGAAGGGTATTAAAAGGGTTGTGAAATATCATGCGCACCACGGGGTCAAATAGGTTGGACAGCACTGCTCTAGCACAAAAATTAACACGCTACATAGAGATAATTAAAAAAATTCATTTATTTTAAAATAGCCCCAATAGAAACATTAGAACCCCATACGACCACAAAGTTATGGGACATACACACAGACACACAAATGTATTTTATTGATCTGAAATTTGTATATTTCATTTTGATATTCGGCACGAGTCTTTCAGCGAAATTTCAGCTTGTTAGCTTACGCGAAAATTGTTTAAAAATTGATAGAAAGTTTTTCGGCAGTCATGCAAACAATCTTACGCCATTAGTTAGTATATAAGATTTTATTTTAAAAAACTTTGCAAGTTGTGACACTATACTGCAAAGTAAAAGCAGATTAAAAGAGTAAGCGACAAATGCATAAGATTATTTTTTTCTATCAAACCGAGACCAGAAAGTAATGAATCAAACATTATTCAGGAACACTGATACGAAAGTACGGAGGAGGGGCAAACCTTGATTGGTGTCAGTGAAAGAATTTGGTAGAGCAAGTCAAAATAAAGACCAACAACTTGACATTCGTAGCAACTGATGTTAATGCCCCTTAACTCCGAATGAGTTTGTTCTTTGTTTTTGAGTGGCAATATTGTTCATGCGAGACTTACATTCTGTGTTTGGTATACCTTTCTCGCTCTAACTGTCAAGCTGTTTCATGTGTTTGGAGGGTAGACATTGTTTACCATGAGCGATGCAACTGCGGTGTCTTACCACGTACCTCTATAATCTTTACCATATGTTTATAATTGCATTTCACTTAGTCAAAAAAAAAAATGATAGTGGCCTCAACGATTTAGTTCTGAAATGGACTAACACGTTAGGAAATCCAAAATGTGTTATCTTACTAAATGAACATACACGGCAGGGTCTAAGTAAACGTAGAGTTGCCAGACTGCATGTCATCTAAATACACATGATTCGAAGCCTTTAGTGAAAGCTATTGGCATGGTTGTCCTGCAGTACATTATAGGCCACGCAAAGATACCACAGCAAGAAAAGGCAAACTTGCTGGCACAACAGGGTGCTGCCCAGCCCCAAATCGAACGCCCAATGACCCAGCTGGGGGTAAAATTGTGGCTAAAAGACCATTTCATGGGAAAATGGCTAAAAGGATGGGAAAATGGTGACACGGCACGAACGCTTTACGATAAAATGCCGCGACCACGCAAGCGAGATCCCTGGTGGAAACTGCCTCGTAGTTGCCAGTCCCTCATCACTCAGATGAGGACTTGACACTGTCCAACAAACAGCTACTTTCACAGGTTAGACAAAAACAGGGAACCCGGCTGCCGTTTATGTGGTATGGCCGAGGAGACAGTGGCACACCTGCTGACCGATTGTTCTGCGGCAATTGGGGACGCGGTGAGGTCAGGCAGCCATTGCACTGCGGAGGAATATCTCCATGGCGACGCCCTTATGTTGAGGCTCGCCGTTGGTATTGTAGGCCGGGTTATAAGAGTCTGAAAGGACTCAACCCTCCAAAGAGAATGTCACATATTTAGTGAAAGCTATTCACAGGGGTTTGAAGGAAGTAACCGTCGTCTAGCGAAAAGAAAGAGTTTCCCGACTGTCGTGGTCTTCACCGATTCTCGGTTTTCGCTCGAAACCGTGAGTTGAAGATCTCTGGAGGCCAAGACGGTAAGTGCCATTGTGGATACAGTAGGTGAAATCCTGGCACGTGGCGGCAAAGTAGTCCTACAGTACATGGCCGGACACTGCGGAACGGCCCAATCAGACAGGGTCGATGCACTGGCCAGGGCAGGCGCAACCCAGCCCCAACTCGACAAGCGCTTGACCCAACTGGGGGTCAAGTCGTGGCTAAAAGACCATTTCTGAGAGAAATGGCTTGAGGGCTGGGCAAATAGGAATACGGCCAGAAAGGTATACCAGAGATTGCCGCGACCGAACAAAAGCGATGCCTGGGGGAAACTTGACCGTAGTAGTCAGACGCTCATAACTAGAATGAGAACTGACCAATTGTCCAATACGAAGCTACCTATACAAGTTTGACAACAGAAGGGAACTGGCCTGTCGACTGTGCGGCTGCCCGGAGGAGACGGTGGCCCACGTGCTAGAGTGTTGCCCCGGGTTGGACGGGGCTTTGGACGGTGAAGTTGCAGTACCTGGGGGGGCGGTGGCTGCTAATCTTCGTTCTAAGAGGGTTCTAAGTTTTGTGACAATGGCGGGGGTTGGGGGGTATAAATCGGCCATAATCACGTGACGTCACTTTTAGACGTCGGCCGTGTGGTTACTGAGAAATAAGGGGCATGGAAGGTGGCTAGGTTGCATAGTATAGCTGTATGACGGGGAAAATTATGCGATGTTTTGGACGGGTACCCGGGCAGCATTTTTCAACAAATTTGACAGCCCTAACCCTGATATGTTCTAATATACCCTGATATGCTCTAATATTACATAATGTGATCTAACATACCGTTATATACCATAAAGTATCCTGATATGCTTTAAAATACCATGAATGCGCTTATATATAATAGTATGTTATAACAAACTCTGATATGATCTAACATACACTGATATGCTCTCATATATCATAGTTTACTTTTAAAATACCCTGATATGCTCTAAATATATAATAGGATGCTCTAATATACCTGATATGCATTTATATATCATAGTTCATTCTAAATAACACCATGATGTGCTCTAACATACTGTGATAGAATTACGGACACTTCGACCCCGGACAATTCGACCCCGGGCGGTTCGACCCTGCCAGTTCGATAACAGGACGATTTGACCCCAGGACGTTTCGACCCCGGTCGGTTCGACCTCGGACGATTCGACTCCTTCGTATCTACACCGTATAAATTTTTTTAGATATACTTTTTAAAATTAATTTTTTTATAATAAAAAATAAATCAACATAATATTATGATGCATTAAAAAGTAAATACTTTTTAAAATAGTTATTTGAAACGTTTAATTTACGACGATTTGAAAAAGTATATACACGTATAACCAGTCAACATTCAACGTAAAATTCATGATTGTGATACAAGAGCCATTCTTCTCAGGTCATTCCAAATGTATATAACTTTACCCCAACCCCGATCAGACTTAATGGGGCAATAAAAAAGGCAATGTGGTCAGATGGTCTTTTCTAAAGGTGCCTGCCTACATTCTCGCTGCCCCCTCTACTCACTTTATTTACCTTTCCCATAACCCTCGCCAGCACACGGCGTGCTGTGATGGTCACTGAGTCTACCCATTGTAACAGGTGGTCACAGGCCGAGGTCCCGTTTTCTCAATTTCTCGTGATTGACCTATTTTACGTTTCTTTGTGGGCTTGTCTAACAGTATCTTCTTTCACACGACAATTCAATTCATTAATAGAATCCAGGAAAAATGTTCTTTAATGATGCAATAACAAATATGTACACTTATTTTACAATATGCAACAATGTTCCTTTTACTTCAACTAGCTTCATCAATGTCTCTCAACTTCTCAACCTCTTAATTTCTTCACTCTGTAGCTCCGAAATTGCGTGTCCTCTCTTAACACCCAGCTCACTCGCTCAAGCCTCGTGTTGTCTCTCTTTCCTCGTGAACACCATATTGACTGCCCATTGGCCTTCATTGGACTATGAAACGCCACCGCATTCCTTTCATCGCCAATGTCTCACGTGACACATATTATGTAAGCCTCAGAAAAAATGTAAATTAAAATGACTTTACGCTGAGACTGGTCATACGGACCCAGCAGCTTGATTGTTACTATTGTCTGCTACGCGGCGGCATTAACTGTTGAAAATTGTTTACTTTAAATTCTGACAACTTTGTACGTCTCATTAAAATTATCTGTGCGGGTTTATTATGGTTCCGTCGCCTGTGATTAGCATTATTCAGCATGTCGACACATTTTTAAAAATAATAAAATAAAATTTAAAAAAAAAACAAAAAAAACAACAACACAACTTTCATTTACTTTTGTTATCACACTGAAAATCTCTGAACGAATTGAGCACATACATTTTTAAAACCCAATAAAGAAGTAGTTTCTTTTTTAAGCGTGTTTTTCAAATCATTGTACACAAACGTTGCAAATAACTATTTCAACTGTATTTAATTTTAAATGCAAAATAATATTATGTTGAATTTTTTTTACACCAAACATTGATTTTTAAAAGCATATTTAAAAAAATGTCTACGGTGTAGATACGAATGGGACGAAACGCCCTGCTGGGTTCAAACGTCCTGTGGTCGAAACGTACTGTGTTTGAACTGGCAGGGTCTAGCCGACCGAGGACGAATCTTCCAGGATCGCAGTGTCGACCACCCTCTGATATGCGGTAAAATTACCTGAAATGCTCTAAATATCACAGTATGCTTTAATATATAGCTAGATGCCCGCGGCGTAGCATACGCCGCAGATTAGCACAAAGTGGAAAAAGCGGGGGTGAGAATAGACACAAACTACGTCACGATGACAGAACAACGCGAATGAACCTCAGAGGCGGCGAATGCTGCGACACATTGTTGATCTGGAAATCTGATTGGTCGGTGGGGTCTGACAGCTTGCTACTTGCTTGGTGTACGGCATGGTTGGACCATGATAAGAATTATATATATAGATATTTTGCTCTAAAACCACGATGACATTCTCTAACATATGCTCTATTATATCATAGTATGCTCTATATTACACCCTGATATGCTCTAATATATCTTTGAATGCTCTAACATACCCTGATATGCTTTAATGTACCATGATACGCTCTAATCTAGAATGATCTAACATAGCCTGACATGCTCTAACATATCCTGATAGACCGTAATATACCAAAATGCGCTAACATACTCTGATATGCTCTAGCCTACCCTGATATGCTCTAAGATACTCTGATATGCTCTAATGTACCATGATATGTTCTAACCTACTCTGATATGTACTAGGATACTTTTATACGCAATTCTGGCGTCGGTATCAACTATCCTGTAAATGCATATGTTTTCACAGCCTCCCAGCAGCCAACCAATCACAACCAATCCCACCAATCGAACCAATTCACGGAAAACTTTCAGACCAAAACTCTCTTGCTCACCAACTCTGTTCCAAAACACTGCCGCCTGCTTCCATCGATCATGTTCTTACTAACTGAAATGAAGTACGCAAGACAAGAGATGACAAAGTGTTAAGAGCATCACTCGATTGTATCTTTAGTTATGGGGGGACGGGATGAGTAGTAGGCATTGATGGTTTAAGTTAAACACTGATAAATTGTCTTGTCCGCATCAATGAGTACTAAGTTATGTCTTTGAACTTTTTACCTGTAGTCCACTTTTGTTCATTTAGACTGGGCAAGTGTTGAAAAATAAGCCCGATTTTAATAGCCACGTATCAGAATAATTAACTTTCTCTTTTTTTTCTACGGACAAGTAAGCATTTATCAGCATTAATAATGTTAGGTCGTGAATGAAGTTACTTCCAACGATCAGAAAATCTGTAGATGTATACAGAATCACTTGAACTGATCATTCAGTCCAGCTAGACAATTATTTAATGTAAATAAAACAACGGTGTGATGGTAGCTTTTCTTGGTTTAGTTCAACTTTCACGTACTTTAAGCTCCGGACTAAAAATCGTTTTATTAGTGCATCTCGCTCATATAAAAGATCTTTGAAATTGTGTGATAAAAATATATAGTTAAATAAAGTTTAATGAAAAAAATTATAAAAATGTTTGTATACACTCCGTTCTAAATCTTGAAGTCTCTGTCATTGAGATTCTTTTTTTTTTAATGCAGTAAAGAAACCTACCGATTGAATAATCTATTTTAAGTTTATTTGTTCCATACTCTTGTGATTATTGTAACCGACAAATATTCAAAACGTTCTATGAAACCTTCAGTTGACCTAAGGAAATGTCTTCCGTTCACATTTATAGACTGTCTATAATTTTTCTTTCCACATTTGTACACGATCTGTCTGTATGTCTTTTGTCCACATTTATAGACAATCTGTCTAACATCACGATAGAATAAATCACTTGGCCGCTCAGGTAGAAGTACAATCACACAGTGCGTAAATCGGCATGCCATTGCAACAGTCGGGTCAGGCCCTATTGTGCAATGTCTCTCATCAAAGACCAGGTTGCTAAAGATACTTTTTTAAATGTTGAAGACACATGGACTTCAAGGCAACCGGGAAGGATGATAAAGAAGTGGTGGTCAGTGAGAACATTTGACAGCGTCTCTAAGAGCGAGTATTCCGTCGTTCATCTATGGCTTTGTTTGTCAAGTCTTTTAACGCCATGTAAAAGTGGCCCCATAACCAAGTTAAAAAATTGATATAATCAGTAATAATACTAATAATAAAATGATAATTTTCAGTAATATTCTCATTCAGCAATGATTCATCTACAAATAACACCATAATGTCTTTTCTACATAATTATGCACAGCATTTGAGGTAGCGATAAAAAGTTGATAATACACCAGAAAATGTTGGCGCAAGTTGCAGACTGTTATTATCAGCCTAAAATTGTTTTTGAGGCATCAAAGATGTCGCTAATTTAGCTATCTCTAGCCTCGGCTAGACGCTATAAAAACAGAAAATTGACATCACTTCATTATGAGGCTGACCCGACGAATTCATTTTCTGTTTTTACTACACAAAGTACCGCATTTATTTACTTTCATGTATTGTCTTGAAATATTTTTTTATTAACTTCATATTAATAAAATTTTTAGTAAGGAATTTGAAGGCGACATGAACATTGCATCAAGTATTTTATTTAAACTTTTTAAAAAAACTGGGGGGGGGGGGGG
>MUZC01002004.1:677857-690402 GCA_002072015.1 Radix auricularia | reverse complement strand
GTGATGCACCATCGTCTCGCGAGACGGAAGGATGCCGGACTTGTAATTGGTAGCAGGGTTCGTCATGCTCCAACCTACGGTATAACTCTACCGTGGTCATGATCCCTTTTGCCCGCCTTATCGCCAGGGGTTCTACGTTCGACATTATTTCTACTGCGGCGATGGGTGCGGTACGTAACGCCCCACACACGAACCGTATAGCTTGGTTCTGTATTCGGTCCAGTCCTTCTATGGCCGTACGGCTCGCGAAGGCCTGGACCGGGAGGCTGTAGTCAATGGTACATCTCACACTACCGAGATAGAGAGCTCTCCGACTTGCGTCTGCGCCCCAACTAATGCTGATATTAGCGTTAAGACTCCGTGCTGTGTCCCGTGTGCAGTAGTGTCGGTTCCAGTCAGCAGATTGTGCGTTAAAATCTCCTGCTATTATCGTTTGACTCAGAGTGACATCTTCCCCAATTGGAAGTGTGATTGGATTCCTGGGCGTATTATACACGTTAGTAATTGTAAAGCCAACGTCACCTTTGAAAACTGTCACCGTGAGAGTATCAGTGTTGCTGTAACACTTGACTTTGAGCAATTCCATTGTTACATCGTTACGGACAGCTGTGGCAAGACCTCGGCATCGCCGGTCACACTTGCAATGGTATAGCAAATAACCTGTAATATGTAACAGCTTTCCCTTGAAAAGCGTTTCCTGGATTAGTGCTACATCAACATTCCGTTCATGCAGTAGCTTGGTTACTTCGTGTGCCTTTTGCCTTATGCCCCAGACATTCAACTGCACAACAACCAGGGTTTGTTTAGGATGGCCCTTCGCACCCATATCAGTACGGTCAGTCCCCAATTGACAACTTGAGCGCGGCCTGTCGTTCGTCACCACGCCCCTAAGAGGGGAGGTAGCCAACCTACCCGACGTACCACTATCCGCCGGGCAGGGGTTTTGAAAGTCTGTTCCGAGACCTGCGTTTTTGATAATTGAACCATATAATAGGGAGGGGGTAGGCAGAAATCTTCAACTCATTGAGGACGGTCCATGTGCGTCCCGTCCCTTGCCCATAGGGTCTTCCGGTCTTTGGCGTTCCTAGCCGGGCACTGTTGGGTGTGGGCCTGCTCCCACATCCAGCACTGGGCCCCACAGTGAGGCCAAGCCCGTCCCTCCAGTTGTCCGGAGGGTTCCAGTGCGTGTGTTTTGGACGAGGTTGTTGTTTTCAGGTCGCAGCCACTTCCGCGTCCTCACTTGTCTCCCGGGCCCCTAAGAGGCCAAACCCTTCCGGGAGCCAACATTCTTAGTCGATGTTTTGAACAGTAAATCAGAACTAGCCACCTGAATAGAATTCGGAAGAGACGAAGTACTGCGAGATAAATTATTACAGAATAGGTGTGCTTCTGTCTTATTATAATTCAGTTTGACCTTTGACCCCTCTGCAATGTGACGTCACAAAACTTTGCCCCCGCCCCCTAAAAGTCGTACTTTCTATTTCAAAATGAGCATGTTTCATATCACTTACTGTCATTTTAGTATGTATTTAGTGTAAGGTTGTACTCTAATATCGTAACACGCGTGAAACCATGTAAAACGTCTAAAAATAAATTGTAAGAAATCGAATATTTAAATGGAACTTTTATTTAAATTATCATGTTTTGACGTGACGTGACAATTCTAAAACTCCCCTCCCCTCTCAAAAATGTGTGGACCCCCTCCCCGTCAATTTATGGACGGCCCCTTAATGTTAAATGAAGAAAAAGGGGGGGGGGGGGAGAAAAACGCTGATTCCATATATATATGCATCGACTGTAACTTTTGATCTTAAATCATAAAAATTAAATAAGATTTCAAATTTAAAAAACGAGAAGACATCATTCTTTTCAAATAAAATGTAATGCTCCTTTCATTCATCATAAAATATTTTATAACTATTATTTTATTTCGATTAAAATTAAAACAATGTTGAAAAGAGTTAAATGTCTCTCAAAAGCTAAGACGTGAAGAGATTTGATTCATCAGCTTTTTACTATGTATCCCCATGTTGTTAAGTTAAAGGGGTATCTTCTGGCCTGAAGGGGTATTATCTGGCCTAGTCCAGTTTAATCCCGGGGATACACTCTAGCCTAGGCCAGATTATACCCGGGTATATTCTGGTCAGGGGTTTAATCTGGCCTCTTACACCGGTTCCGAATAGCAACTGGAATCAGTGCTGCCAGCGACATGTTTGGGAAAAATTGAATCTTTTTGCCTTTTGCTAATTCAAGTTTTATCTTCTATCAGAATTTTTCAGACGGGTGGCGTCACTTTTCGAATTCAGTTGCATAGATTCACAGAGCCATAGATTCATAGATATAAATTATAATAATGATAATGTGACATCATAGAGTTAGAGCGTCTAAAAATACTGTTGCCACCAACTGCTTACTCTTACTTTTATTTTTGAAAAATCGAATTTCTTAGGATATTAATTGCACATATTTAATTAATTTGGTACTTTCAAATAATATATTTACTATTTATTTTTTTTTTAAAAATAGATTTTGGCTGTTTTTGAAGTAAAAAAAACCTAGACGAGGTCCAAAAAACAACAACCCCTAGATCTAGGTTGTAAAACCTGGCGCTGGCAGCACTGCTAGGAATTAATTATACTTATATCAACTATATTTAAATTTAAAGCTAGCTAAGATTTATTGTTTCAAAGACTTCATTAATAATATTAATGATTCATACCTGAATCTGTTTTGTTTTGTTTTTGTTTTTTTTAACATGGACATGAAATGATTGTAGATCTAATAATCCTTTTTGAATTTCAAATAAATAAATTTAAAGTAAAGAAAACTACAAATTAAATAAAACTATCTATAATATAACTATTAATTGATTATAATAATTTATTGTAGGAAAATATATCTTCTGTCAAGGCATCCTGTCCTGATCATCGTCGACGGAAAATAACAAACACTGTCACTGACACAAATACGCTGTATAGATAAACGTAGGACGCAATAATCTTCTGATTATAATAAATAATTATATATTAGAAGAAGCGTCTGTAACAGATGATAGCATAACTGACATAAGGAAAGGATATCTTTGACTTTGAAAACATGAGATCAATAACGATATTATTTTTTTTGATTAATTGATTATCCATTTGATATTAATCAATGATCAAACAATATTTTATATCTTAGAATTAGAAGTTGGATATACTAATACATTATACCTTGACTTTGACTATATAGCTTAGACTATAAAAACTATATACTTATAGTTTATAGCTACCCTTTTTCTTATAAATTATACCAAAATAATTATCAAAATCGATAAAATTTGGTTGCTAATGCGGTTGGCTTCAAACTTATACTTATGCCAATGTCAATAGCCATCTCAATGACTGTGTCAATGTTTCTCGCACTCACAATGCCAATGAGTCTAATGGGCCATGGCCCAATGCTGTTATTATTATTATTACCATTACTAATAACCACACGTAATTAAATTTAATTCTAAATAATTAGTTTACTTGTAAGCTAACTCAGTAACAATAATGAGATGCTTCCATGCCAAGCAAACTTATCTTAGTCTTAGTATTCTTAGTTTTAACGTTCAACCCTCCCAATAATAATAAGTAATAAGCTCAATTACTTTTAATAGACTTAGACTTAAAGAAAGTTTAAACTTAAACATGTCATTCATTCAAGTTCAAGTCTTTTACCTAAGTCCTTGCAAATTGTTATTTAAAGATATTTGTACTTTGACCTTGTTTATTGTTTCAAAGCAATTACTACTACTACTGTTGCTCTTTGGACTCTGATAAAACAGATGTTAATATATAATTTTGTTCTTTACAGAAAATGTTAGCATGTGAGCTTTCTCTAGTCTTCTTGATAATTGGAGGCTTTACTGGATTGATATTTCTATTATTTTTGGCACTGCCTGATGCAAATTTATTTCTGATTTTTAAAACACATTTGGGAAAGAAAACAGGTGGCTTCTTTTCTCAACTTTGTATATAAATTTTATTACACATATCATTGATCATATAATAATTAATAAAGATGAAAAATAATTGTTGACGAAAATAGAAATGCTAATAACATTTTAATATAATGGGTGAATATAATATTGAAGCAGTAATTTCGTGCTAGATACTTAAGGCAAAGGGATCAACTACATTATTGATATTAATTTTCTAAGATTCTAAGTCTAAAGTATTATCATTAAATATGGTTACTGTTTTTAAATGGTGTATATAGATAACTTTACTCTTAATTGGGGTAGAAGGTGTAGGAATTTAATAACTTCCAAAAAATTTACCTTGGCAGAGCAAAAAGGGTTTTAAGATTGAAAAATCATTGTGAAATAGAAAGTGTTTTATACAAAATTTACATCAGGTTTTTAACTTGCCTTAAGTATATTTGTATGCTACATTATTAATATAATACAAGTCTAGGCTATTTTGAGATAGTCCTTACAAAATTTTAAAGTGGTAAATAACATTTTCTTAAACACCACTCAAAAATTTAATATAAATAACAAAAGGTAGTGGTCTAATATGAAGAATTTTGTAGTAATCAACCCTTACTAATTTACTTTAACCATATTATTAATTACTTAAAATTAGGCCTGTAGCAATGTTTGATGACATACATTTTTACCTAGGCCTACTATATGTAAAATGGAAAAACTGTTACATAATACTATTATTAATACATTATATTGCAGCATAATTTATGTATTAGATGTACCCAAAGTTATAATTTTACTAAATCCGATACAAATTATAATGGTTGAATGAAATGACAAAAAATACTCCCCCCCACCCCAATTCTATTGAGCAAAATATACAATTTCTTCATTATTTAACACATTACAAAATCAAACTAGTGTTTGTAATACTGCAACTGTAACAAGATCCATATTTTGCCTTGCTTAACTCTGAAACTGAAATTCACCAACAATAAACTACCTGCCCAACTGCCCAAAGTCAATTCTTTCACTCACAGCAACAGACATTTTGCTACTTCACTTTAAAAAAAACCACAATAAATTGGAATTAAATAATTAATTTCATTAAAGAAGTTATAAAGTATTCACAATTATTAGATTATGTAGAATGTAAAGTTTATTATCTTTTGATATTTATAAATAAACATTAAAATTAAGACATAAATTGAATTTTTTATATTCTGGAGTTTCTAAATAGGATTATTAATAATTTTTGTTTCATTTTATGTCTTTGATTTATTTCAATAAATGGGTTCTCAAATAGGTAACTAGCTAAATAGTATCAGGTTCTGTCTGGAATTTTTTGGCTTGAGAGGAATTGCACTTTCAATTTATTTTATTTTTTTCTGTGCAATTCTTTTAAAGTATCATGTGTTATTGATTTAAATTAATGACATAAAAATTCAATTATGTAAATTGTCACTAGCAGGGCAATCAGCCATTCAGTTCATCATCCATCTGTACAGAAATTAGTTGTTCACAAATTTGTGAAAATTTTATTAAATACTATTTTCCAAGAGGGAGAGATTCAAAATTTTTTTACAGTTCATTTAATGTTATTACAGAAAATTATTTAAATGTTAAATGCTTTGCATATTCCATATTAAATTTAAAAATTCCTTTCAGGAAGTTTGTCTGGGAAAGTTGTTTGGATTGCAGGTGCATCAAGTGGCATAGGTGAATGCATTGCTTATTATTTATCAGAAGCTGGGTGTAAACTGGTTCTGTCTGCAAGAAGACAAGATGAACTGGAAAGGGTTAAAAAGACATGTCTGCAGTCAGGTTGGTTTCAATTAAATGGTTTCGAGATAGTAAATACTATAAATTATATAATATAATATTTTCATTTATAGTTTTCTTAGATGTTGCTGTCTTTAAATGAGTAGGTGTGTTTGTTAAGAGATTAGCTGGAGGAAGCTACATTTTTTTTATCATATAATAGCTTTTTTTAGTGTGTCTTAATTATATTTGCAGTTTATTCTTCATTAAATAAAGGAAAATGTAAAATATCTGATGAAGACATCCTAGTTTTACCATTGGATATGGTGAACTATGAGAACCACAAAACTGCTGTACAGCAAGTACTTGAATACTTTAATCAGGTATGAATAAAGAGCCAAACATTACAAAAAGATTTTATTATAATGTATAAAGCAGTGGTTCTCAATCAATCTTCATTCTCTCCCCTCTGGGTGCTATAATGTTATCCTCAAAGATCCCTTTTGTTACCCAAAAATGATTGTTCAGTATAGTAGTTTTCACAAAGCTGAAATGAAAGTTTGAATCATGTACTCTGTACCTTTTAGCTTTACTTGGATTAAGTGTAAAAGCAAAAAAAAAATTAATTGACCTCAGAATTTATATCAATAAGTAATTATTTATATAAACAGAAATACATATATGTAATGCAATTATAAATATGTTCAATGCTAAACAAAAATATCCTAATTAAACAAAACAAAAAATGACAATGATGGTACATTTAAGCTACATTTAAAAGTTAGATTCCACCAGATAGCATGATGATGACCATTTCTTGAAACACTCTGCAATTTGTGAATTTATATATATCTTCTGGTTTGAAAAACTGATTTTCATATTATTTAATGATATTTTATTGCTTTTTAATTAAGTTATCTCTTTCTTTCCGTTTGCTCATAATCATGTCTTTTTAAAGGCATTTATACCTTTGGATGGTACTAATTATTTTCATGGCGTATTCTTCAAAATTTATAAAACTCACTGGTTAATTTCTATCCATGAATATCATTTTAATTATTGGGTAATTGTTTTTTTTTAACTTACTGTAATAAATTGCCCCCTCCCCCTTTTCTACTTAAGTAATCCCAGTGCCCACTTAAATCTACTAAGCATTTTACCAGTCTCCTAGATCATGTGACTTCCCAAAGAGCAATATTGCCCATTTTGAGATCTACTGTTTAAGTTTAAGAGTAAAAGTTATTTCTTTAGGTTAAAAAACAATATTTAAAATTTTTAAAAATCAAAATTCTGTCATTTCTTAAATGTCTTGATAGTTGACACTGTTTAAATAATACCTACACAGTCTGTATACATTTTTATGTAGCCACTTAATATATTTTCTGTCCACAACCAAAATAATTCTGCAGATTGATATTTTAATAAACAATGCTGGCAAAGGCCAGAGAGCTGCTTGGTTGGATGTTCAGTTGCCTGTGGACCGTGAACTGTTTGAAGTTAATGTCTTGGGACCAGTTTCACTTACACAAGCAGTACTCCCACATATGATTCAGCGTAAACAGGGACACATAGCAATTATGAGCAGTGTTGCTGGAATAGTTGGTACGTTAAAACTTATGGATTACCGTAAAGATACAGTTTAAACACTTCCTTTGGTCTAGGAAGAATGAGAGGCATCATTTCAATTGTTGTCATTTTCAGATGCCAAGAACAAACCAAGACTTGAGCATCTTGTTAAGATATTTTAGTCTACAAATGAGTGGCATTTCTTCAATATCTGTCAATTAAGTTGAATTATAAAAATATATGAGAAATTATATCGCATGGCAGATCCAGCCAGAAGCTGGAGCTGGGCACACAAGGCTTTATATAAAAAAATATAAATATTTATAGATAAATACATACAAAAATATATAGATATATATGTATATATATATATTTATATATATATATATATGTCCAAAAGCATATAGTCGCATGGATGGCACACATAATAGCTCGATTAATCAGTCAAAGAAATGGGGGATTGTAAAATGTATGCCTACACAAGGATCATCAGGGACTTTTAGTCATTGTATAGAATAATAAAATGTTGGTGAGACTGCAATCAGGCTAATAGATTAGTAGATGAATAACATGTAAACAGGGTATGAGTGACCCTGACATTACATAACAAAACAGCAACGTTTCGGCAATGACCCTTCCTCAATTCAACTAACAAATTGTACACAAATAAAACAAATATAAAGAAAAAATAATAATAACTTAGCTGCGTTAAAATCCAAATCAATTGCTCTCATTGACTCTTTGGATTTCAAGGCAGCTAAGTTTTATCAGAGTTTTAAATGTTGATAAAGTGTTTGTTTTCCTGGTTTCTTCAGGGAACCCATTTCACGCCTAAATTCCGGACGGGAAGAACGAGAATTTGTATGTGTTTGCAAATGGAATAAGAAAGGTGTTTTTATCCTTTATGCCTATCTAAGGGTTGTATTTAATTATCTTTGTGTTGTATTTCTAAATTAGAATTTAATGCTTTATGTATAATTACTAATTTACCCTTTGTTCTTCTATCCTCTAGTGTTTCAAGGTTTAATGATTTAACTAATGGCATTATTCTTGTCAGTTTTGAATATTCTCCAGTGATGAATCTGGCAGCTCTTTTTTTATTTGTTCTAATTTATCAATGTTTTCTTTGGTGGATGGGTCCCATACAAAAGACGCATATTCTAGTACAGGTCGCACCCAAGTGAGGTAGCATTTTAGTTTTATATTTTTATTACATCTGATGTTAGGGATCTGAGATTTCAAAGTAGTTAAGTTTTTTTTAGTACACTAAAGTGACAAACTTTGTCAAATGCTTTTGAGAAGTCTAGTAATATTGTATCTATTTGATTATTATTGTCTCTTGACAGATTATCTATTAAACCAATTAATTGTCTTTTACAAGATCTGTTTTTTTTTTTCTAAAGTCAACTTGATGTGGACATTGGTCATTATATTAGTCTTGGTGGTAAACTATTCTGCTTTAAGTAATATGTATTATAGTAATTTACAGGTTTTTTCTAGTAAGTGATACAGGTCTGTTGCCAGGGTCTGTTTTATCACCTTTCTTAAAGAGGGGAGTTAATTTAGCTAATGTCCAATCATGGGGCACTTTACCCGGATTTAGAGAGTATTGAAAAAGAACTACAAAGATTGCGGAAGTTCATTGCATAAGTTTTTTAAATTATGCCATTAATTTCAAACCTAAAGATTGGACATAACATTGAACTGTGTACATGCATAAGGTTTTTTCTTTGAAGAAAGTGTTTTTAAAACAATTACTAAAAATCTCTGTGTGACATTAAAATCTTCTCATTCATTGATTCTAATGAAAAATTTGACTGAAATTCAGCTTCAGACAATATTTTCTGATTTAGCATCACACTCTCAAACAAAGTTACTGTAGATGATGAGCTGATAAAGTCAGTTAGAGAAGTTAATGGAACCATATTTCTATCTACGACCGGTTCACTTAAAATGATTCTAAATTGTACATATCCAGTGAAGTTGACCTTAATTTTGCCATGAATAGTAATCTAGAAAATGTGTTTTAATCATAGTATAAGTGATGTTAAAACATGTTTCTTACATCCAACCATAATGTTTTACTTTGTTCTCATGGTAAAATGTCTCACTTATCTTGTGTACATAGCATGAGAAAATGATCTTATTAAACAACAATCAACAGAGTTAAAAATCTGCCAATTATGTATGAAAAATTAACAAGTTTTTTTGTAAAGAGATTTAAAAATGATTTAATTAAGGATTAAATAAATGTTTTAATTTGTATTAACAGTTACTAGTTCATCATATTTCATGCAATTTGTTCATTAAAAAAATTAAAACTTGTATTTCTTTTTACAGGGGCACCAAACTCAAGATCTTACACTGGAAGTAAACATGCCTTACATGTGAGTTGAAATTTCTCCATTAAATCATTACTATTGTATTACTGTTATATTGGGGATTGTACATAGGAAAAACAAGGAGATTGGTTTTCATTTCAATACTTTTTCCTTTGTTTCTTTAGGGATATTTTGACAGCCTCCGCATTGAGCTCGGTGAACATAACATTGATGTAACATTAATATGTCCTGGACCAGTTCACACAAATTTGTTTTTACAAGCTGCCACTGGTAAACAAGGAGAGGTATGTAACTGATCATTTGTTGTAGTGTATAGCAATCTATAAGTAACACTTCTGGGGAATTAACAACCAACTATCTTCTTGAACATTTTCTCATAAACAAACATGCTTGGTTATTATCATTGTCTTTTCTTTAAACAATTACAATCAGATAAAAACATTTTATTTTTCTTTATTACTGAACTATTGCACCTCAAAACTTGTTCATTATTCTGAAAGCTCTTGAATATATCTCATGTAGGTCTTGAATATATCTCATGTAGGTCTTGAATATATCTCATGTAGGTCTTGACTATATCTCTTGTAGGTATTGGGTAAAGAAATGGATATAGATGAGAAACGTATGTCGGTTGAGCGATGTGCATATTTGTCATGTGTGGCTATTGCCAACCGGATGTATGAGGTCTGGATTGTCCAGCAGCCCATCCTGTTCTTCGTTTATATTCTGAAATACCTACCTGACTTGGGTACATGGTAAGTTATATTAATATTGATTTATTTTGTTACTGGCTTTAAAATGACAATAATTTGTGAAGGCTCTGTGGCCTCTCTTTGAGCTGAAACAAGTGTGAATTAACTACGTGTGGGTTTATTTTCATTGGCACTGAAATAAAAACCATACCATGTCAATAAAAAAAAAGGGAATGGAACTGTTCATACATTTTTTATGTTGAGCCATCATTTTATAAGAGATATTTGTGTAAAAAGAAATGATTAAAAATTGGCTTTAAAAAATAATTTTTTGTCTGAGCACTAAGGCAAAGAATTATAAAAATATGATGACACCTGCGTGTTTATGTCACATGGTCCATTGATGTGCAGTTCTACTCAACACTTTAAATTAAATAGTTTTAATGACAAATTGTGGAGGAATACGTTCAAGCATAAACAGTCGCTTTTTTTATTCTCCAAGAAACCAGGATATAAAGGATATAATAAGAAATAATATTAAGTTTGAAATGCTGCCAACTAAATCAATCAATAATATTATAAGTACTTATATAAAACGCCAAGTATTACTCTTTTAATTAATACTTTTTAGTTAGTCAAAGGCAGATACAAATGGACATCAAATATACCATTTTCTCCTTTTATAGTAAGATAGTTCAATTTTCTTAAGATACATGTATTCTAACTCACTGCATTGTGACTTTTTTATAATTGAACAAAGCACACACAAAATCACAATCATAAAATGCTTTTAAGTTACTGTCATTTTATTTTTCACTTAAAAATTAAACAGTAAATAATTTCCATTGCATTCTTAACTTCAGGTTATTTGTCAAGATGGGTCTAAAGAGAATTTCAAAGATGAGAGAAGGAAAGTGATGTGGAAGGATTCTCATAGTGTCATCTGATACAGTTTGATGTGCTATCATTGGTCTTTACTAAGATGTGTACACATTTTAAAACAATTGTTATCATTTGTTTTATTCCAGTTCGCTTAAGTATCAGGCCTATTTTGAAAGAGAAATTCAGCTCACATTTTGCTTACACACAAACTGATGGCATCTAAAGCTTTATTATTAATATTGGCAGTGGTCTTGAAATTTTATCACTAAAGTTTATTGATCAATAGCTAAACTGAATTATGGTTGCAAATTAAACAGTTTTAATAAGTTAAGAATGAAAGATTCTTTCTCCTACAAAATAGCTATTATGAAATAAATAATAAAATTCAATCTCCCACTGTTTTATCATTATCAACGTCGTAAGCTTAAGTCTAAATTGACATGTAAGTAATCTGACAAAGAAAGTCTAAGTGTTAGTTTCTTGTATAGGAGGACCAAGAGATTGAGCAAAATGTTTAATTTACAACATAATGACAACCTTAACCCATTTTATAAATGGTAAAATGCAAAAATACTCATAAGGTTTTGGTCTCAATGTTAATTTTTAAATCTAATGAGTCTGTTAGATTGCTATCAAAAGTGAGTTATCTATTCTACATTATATTATATTATATAGATTATAATTATTATTAATAGCTTGCTAAAACTCTGCTTGCTAATTTTATATTTGTGGGCCCAATAAGAACCTGCTGAAAGGAGACTTTATCAGATGTGGTGAGCTTGTTGAAGAAGACATATTGAAATAAGTATATTTCATTAGCTTAGGCATCTAATAGTACTATACCTTACTAAAGAAGTTTAGTAGTTAGTTAGCAGACTAGCATCGGTTGTGGAATAAATCTTTTGGAGACCATTTCTATATAGGAGCTTCAAATTGGCTGACTATAGTTTTCATCACTTATATTTCTTTATAAAATGTTGACTTGTTTTTACAAATTAGTCAAACAGTCTTGGTTTTAGTAAATTTTTCACATATCCATATACTCCCGGTGAAATATATTCAGCCACAGAAAATTGTCAATTATTTGCATCCACAATTCTTTTAATATACGAGCATATTGGAAATTTAATTTTTATGATTCTTTTCAATAGTTTTACCTTGTGAGTCAAGGAGCCTATTGGAATTTCTGATCCGGTAAAATTAAAATTAGGATTAAAGTTCTTTACTCTGTGAGCCATTTTATATTCAACTCACAAAATGCACTCCTATATTCATCAAAATTTTTGGGTTTCACTAACTTTTTGTGTTCACCCTTCATGACAGTATGGGGCCGTCCATAAATGA
>MUZC01002004.1:644150-677486 GCA_002072015.1 Radix auricularia | reverse complement strand
CCCCCCCCCTCCGAAACTGCTACTGGTGAGTTTTACAAACAGGACAAGTGTCTAAAAAGATCTGAATAGGATTATATGTTGATATTTAAAGTCAAAACGACACCGGGGAATCTATTTGATACAATAATAAAAGTTTTAAAATTTGAAATAGTTTTTCGATTGGTTTTTGGTCAAACGCATCAGGCCATTCTAAATATAATGATAAATGTGTTCATTAAAAATTAGTCAAAAGTATTCACTAACTTTATTGTATTCATCAAATTCTCGACATCGCAATTCGAGAGGAGCACAAAACAACTTTCTTCTGAACTCAGTTTTTAAGGCATTTATTTTAAATTTGACAGAAAGGATACTTGACACAGTCAAGTCATGTTGATTAAGATTATTGTCACTTTTGTCAATATAAATGAAAGTAGATTGGATTTAGATGTCTTCGTATAGTACGTAAATAAGAATTCTATATAGATAACAAATTTAACAAATGCATTTTCAGGAAGGAACCGGTTCAATAGCGTACACGTACACATGACGTATTTGAATATATCTAGTGGAGTGGAGTGGATGTTATATGTCCCAAACGAGTCTGCATTACCCCCAAAATTCCCTTTTGACCCCAGATGTTATTTTAAAAAAGTATTATTTTAAAATAACTTTTTTTATATAAACAAAGAAGTTACAAGGAATGATTTATATTCAATGCTTAGTTTGTAAGCATTAAAATAAAATATAATCTAAGGATGTTAAAACATTTTTTTTTTGAAGGCCGGTTAAAAAAGTTAAACGGTTTGAAAAAAACGGACCAGTTCAATAGGATACCTAAATATTAAAATTATAAAAGTTTATATTAACATTACTGTTAACCCCAAAGTAGCGGATTCTAGCAAATTTTCTATGCCCACAATGATTGACCATTACCTCCCAAGAGTTCCCCTTTTCCCCCAAATGAGATAATTTATAGGTGACATTATTCATTATATTTACAACTGTTGTGTGACGTACGTGAGTGAAATCCTAAGGAAGTAAGAATTGAAAAAAAACAACAACAACAAAAAAACAATAAACAAACAAACTTGTGAGCTTCGGAGTTAAAAGTTATGATAATGTTGGATATTTAATAATGTCATAGTATTTCATTCCTCAACTTGCAAGAATTACTGTATTTTGTGACGCACAAGATGACACCCTACTTTCCTGCACAAATGTGGGGTTCATACAGTATTGACCATTTTCCTCTTCCAGCGCATACCTAATAATTTTTAGAAAACATGAGATGTGATATCAATGTGATAATTTTAGATCAAATGCCTTTGATGTGCATATAATTAGCAGGGAAACTGTCATTAGAAGATCGAAATCAATTTGAGGAATTGTCTTGTATCTAAATATATTGTAGGTCTATCAACAATGCAATGATCCTTGTAATATCAATAGTCACATTCGCGAGCATAATCGCGAAGATTAATCACATCAATGGTTTTTGACATTACCGCTGCATTGTTTATTAGCTGTTTTGCTATGCCATGGCAACTAAACATTTTTTTTTTAAAATGTAATATATAAAACAAGCCGAATTCATACTTAATCTTATAGGGCTTTCAGCTGTGTAGGGGTTTATTTTGCTATCAAATCAGTGCAGAGAAAATCTTGTCAAAACGGGAAAATAATGCAATGGTACCTGGTGAAATGGAAAAATTCTTGCCGGTCGTCTNGATAATACAATGTAGACCTACAATAAGTAAATACTTAAATGACACAAAAGTGATTTGAAACATTCTTATTTTCAAATAGAAAATATTTTTTAGGGGGGGGGGTCAAAGTT
The DNA here is from genome assembly GCA_002072015.1 of Radix auricularia. Lineage (NCBI taxonomy): Eukaryota > Metazoa > Mollusca > Gastropoda > Lymnaeidae > Radix > Radix auricularia. The sequence goes on along the minus strand of MUZC01002004.1, from coordinate 675,667 downwards.
TTGTGACGTACTTTCTGAGGGGGGGGTCGACAATTTTGTGACGACGCGTGACGTAGGGGGGGGAGGGGGTAAAAAATCGGCCAAAATCGCGTGACGTCATTTATGGACGGCCCCTATGCAGGTGTTTTTTTCCAAATTGAGCTGCCTTCTATAATACAACCCTCAGATAGACATAAGGATAAAAACACCCTTTTTATTCCGTATGCAAAAACAAACACATACAAGTTTTCTTTCTTCCCATCCAGGCGTGGAATGGGTTGCATGAAGAAACCAGGAAAGCCAACACTTTATCATCATTTAAAACTCTAATAAGAGTGCAGGATTAAACCATAGATAACGTAGAATGCAATAATCTTCTGTACAGAAGGAGCGTCTTTAACATATAAGATAAGATGTGATCTATTTCATACACATTGAGTGAAGAATGTTTATCTGACTTGACTTAAATTGTTCTTAAATGGTTATATGGGGTTAAAATTCTTGTAGACCATCATTTTGAATATTATTTTAACCATTCTCTGATGGAATGAGTGTATGCCTTGCTGCTAAAACTTAGTCTTGGACTAGCAAATGTAACAATGTATTCAATGTGCATTCAAGTGGAACTTTGGCTTCGTCTTATTGTTTAATAAAACCATAATACTTAATACGGAGACTATTGCCTTGAGGAAATTTAAAGAACACAAATCAATCTGACTTGAGCGTACAATCAAAAATTGAATTGGTACACTTCTGACATGTTATTTTCTCTACAGAGACGAACTTTGTTTCAGAAACATAAACATCAGTTTAGCTATTTGAAAACATGTTTGCTTCAGGTTTTCTAAATACATCTAGAGCTTGGCATTTATCATGAGCAGACGACAATTACATGGCAATGTTATCAATAATTATATTGATGTAATGGCTTCAATGAAATATAATTGTAGTGTAGGTCATCTTGAGCTTTTGCTTTACACTTAAAAGATTCTTCTTATCAACACACATTTTTTTTTATATCTAATTTAATTATTTAATATTTTATTTCTTCTTTCTTAACTGTTACACTTGTAGCCATTTCACAAGGAGTAGTTTCATTTACCAAAGCTTGTCCTGCTTAGAATATTAGAAGCAAATCAGTGAACCTAATGGGGGTGAGACTGCAATCAGGCTTATGAATTAGTAAATGGAAAAACATTTAAGCAGGGTATGAGATAGCCTGACAAGACGTATCAAACAGTATTATTCTCTTTTGGGGTAAAAAGGGAATTCTTGGAGGTAATGGAGACTCTTCGGGGACATATAAAATCTGCTAAATATATTGTGACATTGTGGGTGTACCAAAGACACCTTCAAAACGATTTTGCCTTTTCAACATTGGACCATTTTCAACAAGGATTTTCTACTCTAGTAAACATAAAACAAAGCTATGAAATCACTCAAATGGACCCTGAAGTTAGTATCCAATTTGCCCTATCATTCAAGGCACCAATTTTGATGTAATTGTTAAAGTGTTTATCTGACTTTACCGTATTATGTCCGATTTATCATTATTATAGAATAACCAGTGCCATTAAGCCTTTAACAGTTGTTACTATTCTATTCAACTGTAAATTGTATCAAATAAATTCCCCCTGAAATGTGATTTGTCTGCATGTTTTTGAGTTAAAATATCTACGTATGATCCTTTTCTGGTTCATTTTTATGCACTTGTCAGACTTCTAAAACTCACTAGATTCATTTTTGGCTGGAACTTTGCCCCAGACAGTTTGGAGGGGGGTGGGGTTAAAACACTCCCCCAAACCCCAAGTCATGTGGGAAGGATTTGGGCCTTCAAGGTTAACATCAACATAAACTTTTATGTCTTGGGGTAATGACTGTAATGGGCAAAAACTTTTGCTGAACCTTGCTTACTTTAAGTCATTCCCAATTTTAAGAATCCAACACTCACTCCATTAATTTGATATGAATCATAACCTTGGCAAGATGTCCTTGCTTCATTTCTGCTGTTTATTTGCAGTTTACCACTAAGTCTTTAAAATAGCAGAATCAACAGGAGGCTATAGGCCACATCTCATATAGGCGACCTCTCATATGGGCCACCTCTTAATTAAGCTAACAAACTGTACTGACACTGACATTCTGAGCAGCTATTTACACTTCACCAGATAACCATTAAACATTTTGTTAATTAAATAGCCTAATTTTTGGTGGCTTTTTACAGCCATAAAACTTTATATAAGTTTTAAAGATAAGACATTTAAACTTAAAGTAATAACCTGTTAATTTTTAAGATGACAACTCATTCTCTCACCCAGCCACAAACTTAAAGAATTCGTTACATTGCCCTTGTATGTCAGTAAATTATTTTGGTGAAATATGTAGTCAGTTTGATTGTTGCCTTTCTCAAAAAAAATTATGTTACATAAGGTAACAAGTATAACTTCCTTTTAAAAAGATTGAATTTCTTTACTACATACATCTTTTGCTTTATCATCAATCTATTCCTGGATTCTGTTATTAAATGGATTTTTGTGTGTGCTTCAAACAACTGATATTGATCAATTTAGACATGCATTAGATCATTTTTTGCCGATACAAAGTTGGCAATTTTTTTGAGTATTACCATTTTTAATTTGCAAAAGATAATGTAATTAAAACTAAAAGTAGAGTGATTTTTTTGCTATTTAGTTTTGCTTTTTACATTAACAGTTTTATAATTGTGATTCATATTGAAAGCTTTAGCCATGCTTTGATTTTTTTGCATCATTCAAATTTAAATAAAAGTGTTTTATTTTCACAAAGATTGATGGACTACTAGTTTTAATTTTTCCCTATGAATGTGTGATGGTGCTTTAATCAAATGTGATGTTAAACATTCATTTTCAAATACTTAGATGGCCTTTATGCATACTCGTAAGTCATAAATTAGACTAAAGTGATGTATTTCCGTAGTGCAGCAGTGAGCATGAACTACTACTACTAGGTTTGTAAACCTCACAAAGGACAGCTGATCTAAAGTTGGGAGAAAAGTGATATCATGCAATCTAGCAGCATGGAAATTATTGGAATGACATATATGAATGTATTTTCTTTAAATTTGCCTTTCCAAAATGTAATATAAAGTATAAACTATTTTTAGAGTTAAAATAGTGATATCACTAAAAAATTAAATGTCTGGGAAGCCCTTGAACTTTAACTAGTTTTAAAATTCATTCAAGGATTCCACTCTAGGGGAGAATAAAACAATGATCCAAAGGAGTTTAAAAAACCATAATTATTGTATTTCATGGGCACCCCACACTTTTGAGTGAAAGAACTGTAGCTCTAAATTTTTGGAGGGACATTTAAAATTTAAACTATTGCATTTTTAGGAAAACTTTTAAATCACCATATCATTTTATCAGTAATAGAGATCCATGTAAGAGGATGCTGTAGTGAAAACCCTTCCTAATGACTATTTCCAATACTTGTTAGATGTGTGGGGTTGGTCAAAATTTTCTAGAAGATGTAGATTTATGGGGTTGGTCAGTATGTTAAAGAAGACATAGATTTATGGGGTTGGTCAGTATGTTCTAGAACAGTAGTTCTCAATCTCAGTTTTTGAGATTCAAGAACCACTTGAAAAATGTGTGTCTCTGCTACTGACCACTACTGAAAATTGTGCTACTGCCATGCTGGAAATGTTTATATAATTATACTTTGTATAATATGCTACGATTTGCATGCTCCCAAAAAGTATTGAATGGAAACAGATTGGAATGGCTTTCTTCAGCAACAAACACATGTCACTTATACTAGTCTTATACTTATAGTCTTAGTCAATTTGTATTGCTTACACAACTTAAACAACTTTAAGCCATAAACAGTAGTTAGTATTAGTAAGACTGCTATATTAGTTCAGTTAGTGTGAGCCTTGAGCTTGCACATTGGAGCACATCACAGCAAAACATATTGTAATTAAAGATATGTAATTTATCCAAATACATATTTTTTTCTAAATGTATTGAAACAAAAAACTCACAATTTATTCACTTTTAAGAACTTTTACAACACAACAAAAAAAAAAGTAACGAAAATTTAATTTAGGAATTAATTAATGAAACTAACTTTTTAAAAATTTGGAATGATTTATTTCAAAGCAAGGCCATTCAAGAGAAGACCTATCCTCTGCTTTCCTATATCAACATTTTGTACTTTGACCAGCACATGATCTCCTACCCCAACTGGTCCATGACAACCCATTTTACTAGAGTGGATGAGTCCATTTATACCCACACCAATGTCCACGAAAGCTCCAAAATGAGTCACATTTGTTACTCGCCCGGTCAATTCTAAGCCTGTATGCAAATCATTGACTGACTGAATCTCCTGTTTAAACAATGGCTTTTGAAAACCTGGCGGAAGAAAAATTATTCTTTGCCCAAAACATTTTGAAATGAAATAAAAGGGATAAAATTTAGGAAATTAAAGGTATGAAATAATTCAATTTCATTAAAATTGATTGACTTTGGGGTTATAAATGTATGTAATGCAGAAGTGACACATGTGTCATAATGAAAGACCACTCATAACAATGATAATGTTTTTCATTGAAGGTAGATAATATTAACCTACTTTCTCGTAAGTCATATGAGAGAGGCTGCTGTAAGGCATCAGCTATAAATCTGACAGTAGCAAAACCTGATGAATTCTTTTCACAGAAATCTTTCAGACCTAAAGAAAATTGAAAAAATAACTTTACATTTTTCAGAGTGTTTAGATTTATATTTGCATGGCATTTTATTATTTGAAATAACAGCTTGTATGATATTTTTTGCTTCTATAGTAAAGTTTTTAAAAATCTAAATTGATATTAATCGTTATGTTCCAGTATTTTTTATAATTCAATTGCACATTTAGTTTGTTACTTACAATAATCTGTTGCTCTTTCCTTCACCTTGGTCATAAATTCTTTACTGCCAATATCACAGAGGTTCACTTTGAGATGACTAGCTAATCTACAATACAATATATTAGCTTTAAATAATGTAGATTGTAATTTTTTATAATCCACGGGATCAATCACAATAAACGGGACCAAAGATAGGTGTTAAATCTTAGTAAAAAAAGTCATTTATTAGTCAACAATAAAAAAAAATTAAATTCATAACTGCTACTAAAAAAAAAAAATAAAAAACTTTCTGAATTTTCAAATGAGAACTACCTATCCATAATAATAACTTAAAATTTATTACTAAATCTATACGAAAATTAAAAAAAAAAAAAAAAATGAAAACTGTAATATTAAAATGCATCATATCAGGACTGCAACAATCTAGATGAACTCATTGCTCTTGCAATACAACTTACAAATGGGTGAGGTCATAAGATTCTGGGTGAATAGCTGTTGAATCTAATGGATTCCAATTCTCATCCACATCAGCTTTTGCTTTCTTCCCTTTGCTGGATCCAGCTTTAGTGTCTGCTTTTCTTTTTCTGCCTTTCTTTATCCCACTTTCCTCTTCAACCTTCACATCATCAACCTTCACCTCTTCTTTGATATCTAAAAATCTGTGAATGGGTCAAACTTCTGTATGTTAGTACAACTGATCTATTATTATTTGTGTTCGTAAAAAGTTTTTAAAAACTAACTTTTGTCACATGTCGTAATTTTCTTTAAAATATCAGCTTTAGATGCATTAGTTTATTTATAATGAAGTAATATTCAGAAACATCCTTCGCCCCTTACATCAGCGGGTTCAAGATGACCTAATATGCTGAGAATAAACTTTATAGTTGTAAATCAGCAATAATAACAGTAAACATAGGTCCTCTACAACTCCTAATTTACATTAGGGCTGTGGATATTAATAATTAATTAATCGATTGATCGCCAAAAAAAAATTAATTGATTAAAATCAATTAAAATTTAAGAAAATATTTCAAATTTTTTTCTTCAAATTTTTAAAAATAATTTATATTTTTTGTTACTTACATACTTTTCCCTCGTATTATTATTTATTTAGACTTGCATATGTAAACAAAAAAGGTTTTCTGCCTTATTTCTTGCATGGCAGAACGAATTCGCTGTGTAATGACACAAAATTTGGGAGCCATGGAATAACAGCAATTTAAACAATTTCACGAAATAATGAATCCCAACTTAACAAAATCTATATATGCGTTAAAAAAATATAATTAATTGAAATTAATCAATTAACTTTTTTTCCGCATTAATCGAAAATACATTTTTAAATCAGTACCAGCCCTAATTTACATATTTGATTTACCCTACAAAAATTAGTGTTTTTTTTGTGCTGGTGATTGTATAATCTACTGAACAATGAAAACAGAAATAAATAGTGAAATCTTACAAAAAGACAGATGAAATACAAAATTGGGAATCTAATTGGAGTATTTGCAGTATATCTTTCCACCCAGAAAAGGGTCAAGTGTATCAATGAAAAAGAAACCCCAAAAAATGCACTAATCCAAACTTAAGATGCAAAGTACAATTAGTACTCTAGGTAATGATACATTTGAAAAAAATTTTAAATCCACATATTTTAAATTCTTTATATTAACTCGTGGCCTCTGCTTGCTTGATTGTTTACCTTCCATTTTTAACCCCCTTCCCTGTAAGTTAGTGAGCTGAAATTTTGCATGCAGCATTGATCAAATGTACTGTAATTAAATTAATGAATTGTTAGATTATCTCTATGTAGCATGTAAATTTTTGTTCTAGACTGTCACGGTGCATATTATATTGAACAACCTTTTTAATATTTTCCTGTCGCGCTTTGCAGTGCATATTATATTATTCATACTGTTCATACCTTTTTTAATATATTCCTGATTAGTAAATGTTTATGCTAGTCTGTTGTGTGGTGCCCATTATGTTAAACATGTTTTTATAACCCTTTTCCCGTGATCAAATAGAGCTGAAATTTAAAAGGCAAGCTGGTATTTTTTTTACTATAAATCTTTTATTTATAAAACATAACAAAAATTTTGGATTTTTGGATTGTTTTGCGGTGAATATTATTTATAATGAACATACTTTTAGTTATGTTTATATTAGATTTACAGTCAAAAACTTCATTTAAAAAAAATTAAACTATTAATATGACACAATTAAAAAAAAAAATCTTAACTTAAGGCTTTTTAAGAAATTAAACTTTTATAAATTTAATAACAAGAAACTAAAGACTAAAGAGCTAACTTACATTGGTCAAATCTATATTTCAATATGCATCTTCTATATCCACCTAAGAAAACATGTATAAATTGGGTCATATTTTTTTTTAAAGAGCTGCAAAATTCATTACTGGTGAATATTTACAGCTTACTAGTGACTCCATTACTTAAATTAATAGACCTACAAAACTTAGTCGAAAGCTCCAAAATGAATATATAAACAATGTAATTACTAAAGATAACAATAAAAACTTATGGGCATTTATCAAATAAAAAAAAATGGAGCCCAAATGTATAGCCACATTAAAAGGCTCAAATAATAAAACCTATAATGATAATGAGACTAAAGCTAATATCCTTAACACATATTTTGCATCATCATTTTCTGCCTCAGGTGACAAGTAAATTTCAATAAATTTAAATAAAATGGAAGAAATAGGTAACATGACTGTAGATGAGATAGGTATACATTCACTTCTAAAAAACTTAAAAATAAACAAAGCTACTGGCCCATATGAATTGCCTGCCAGGTTACTAAAAGAATTAAGCAATGAACTGTCTCCAATCCTTGTAGTTCTTTTTCAAGCCTCTCTAAACCAGGGTAAAGTGCCCCAGGATTGGTAATTAGCCAACGTAACGCCACTCTTTAAGAAAGGTGATCAATCTGACCCTGGTAATTACAGACCTTTATAACTTACTAGTATCACCTGTAAATTACTGGAACACAAAATATATAGCAGAATAGTTAACCACCTTGACAAATATAATGCTCTATGCCCACACCAACACGGCTTTAGAAAAAACAGATCATGTGAAACACAATTAATAGGTCTAATAGATGAACTATCAAAAGGTTTAGATAATAATGATCAAATAGAGACAATTTACTAAACTTCTCAAAAGCATTTGACAAAGCTCACCACCTTAGTTTACTTAAAAAACTTAAATACTTTGGAATCTCAGATCCCTTATGTCACTAGATACAAGACTTCCTATGGGGTAGGGAGCAAACTATAATAATTAATGGATTTAAATCTAAACCAATAAAGGTTAACTCAGGAGTTCCACAAGGAACTGTCCTAGGTCCCTTACTATTTTTAATTTATATAAATGATTTACCCAACAATATCTCAACATGAACAAAAGTTAGGTTATTTGCTAATGATTTTATAATCTATAGAACAATCAAGTCAGAACAAGATAGCAAAATTTTACAAAAAGACTTAGATGAATTAATAAAATGGGAAACTAACTGGAGTATGTCCTTCCACCCAGAAAAGTGTCAACTGCTAAGAGTAACAAAGAAAAAGAAATAAATAAATTCAAAATATTTCATTCATGGAAAAGAACTAACCCAAACTAAAAATGCATAATACTTAGGAGTCATAATAAATGAGAAACTATCTTGGAATCCCCATGTCAATGAAGTTATTAAAAAATCAAACAAAACCTTAGGCTTTATAAAAAGAAACTTTTACAAATGTAACAAAGATACAAAACTAAAATGCTACCTCACCCTGGTGAGACCTATACTAGAATATGGATCTTCTGTATGGGACCCATCCACCAAAGAAAATATTGATAAGTTAGAACAAATACAAAAAAGAGCTGCCAGATTCATTACTGGAGAATATTCAAAACTGACAAGAGTAAAACCATTAGTTAAATCATTAAACCTTGAAACACTAGAGGATAGAAGAACCAAGAGTAAATTAGTAATTATACATAAGGCAATTAATTCTAATTTAGAAATACAACACAAAGATAATCTAATACAACCCTCAGATAGACATAAAGATAAAAACACCTTTCTTATTCCATATGCAAGAACAAACACATACATGTTTTCTTTCTTTCCGTCCGGTATTTAGCTGTGGAATGGGTTGCCTGAAGAAACCAGGAAAGCCAACACTTTATCATCATTTAAAACTCTAATAAGAATACAGGACTAAACCATAAATAAAGGTAAGATGCAATAATCTTCTGTACAAAAGGAGCGTCTGTAACATATAAGATAAGATATGATCTATTTCATGCACATAGAGTGAAGAATGTTTATCTGACTTGACTTAAATTGTTCTTAAATAAGTTAGAGGTTAAAATTTTTGCATATCATCATTTTAAATAATATTTTAACCATTCTCTAACTTGAAAATATAACGCTGAAACAAACTTATACAACAGATAGACACTTAGGGATAAAAACACTTTACTCATTCCATCAACAAAACAAACATTTCCTAATCCTCCTCCTTCCCATCTGTCATTCAGAAGTGGAATGGGTAGCCTGAACAAACCAGGAAAATCAACTCCCTATGACCATTGAAAACTCTGTTATGTATAAGATATGATAAAGGAACACAGTAAGTGCAGCAATAACAATATTGAAATTCCTGAGTCTAAAATGCATACATCCATTGGTTAATGTTGCATACATCAAGCTGTTGGTTTGTTTGTTGCTAATGGGTCTACATGTGGAGTCAAACAATGCCTTAGAATTGTGTTTTGAACACAGGGAACAGACAATCTTCAAAAGATATTCATTACCTCTTAAGTAACACTGTTAAGTGTTAGGAACTTTCAACTTAAAAAATACTGCAATGTACACTCAGAAAAATTTCCATTCACACATTGAGTTCACAAATGCATTCTAGCACTTGTTACAAGTTGAGCAATGGTAGGTGGCGCCAGATTAATGTGAGATTATTTTTGCCAATAATCCAAGAGTTTTTGGATATTTTTTTAATGAATAAAAGTTGAATGATTTGAAATGTCAATACCCGGAAGATCCTGTTGTCTGGTAATGTATTATCCTGACAAATCCAGCACACTGTTCAAAACCTTTCTGACCAAGACCTTTGACCATCAGTAACTGTTGTCTGTTGGTGAACTGACCATTTTCAGATCTCCATTCAAGAATTTTATTGGCTTTTTTAGCATTCAATCCAGCCACTCTCCTACAGGGAAATAACTTTCAGATATAGTAGGGCAGGTAATGTATGTAAACTAACACTTGTTGTACAAATCTTTTTATATTTTATTTAAAAAATATTTTCATTTTTCTAGAGATTATTATATATTCTTCATAATGCAAAAATAACAATATAAAGATAAATCAATCTTAATTTCCATTGGTGATATTTTATTCAGAAGTGCTTATATATGCTTGTGTCAATTAAACGTATTGAATTTAAAATGTATCATTTTAACTCTTAATGTACCAAAGCGCGGTAATCCGCGGTTTACCGTTTCGTACCAAAGCGCGGTAATGCGCGACTCGATAGAACTCTCTTTAGAAACGAAATTACAGAAAATAAAAACTATTCAGTGCGGGATGAACGATGTTTTCGACTTCCGGCAATGGCGACTGTTTACCTCGCTAGTGTTATCGCTCGATTCGCTGTGTTTTTTGGAAGATTTTACGGGTTTTTTTCGAAGATGCGATTTCGCTATATTTTATTACTAAAATTATAGTACTAAACTACAGGTAAATATAGTTTTAAACTCAAAACGGTCTCTCGGATACATAAAATAACCATTCTTATTCTAAAAGATGACGTCAGTATGACTATAATAATAGAAATGGATTTAACGCAATTTTTTTAATTTTATAACCGGTTGATCGCAATTCGGGAAATTCTTATGGTACTGAGGCGGAAGTTTTCCAAAAACCTTATGGCACATTAAGAGTTAAAAACGAGCAATAATATTTTATCAGGTATTATTTTCCATACCACATTTTGTATTGTTGCTAACATATCTTAATCATAGTTGTTGCTAACCTTAAAAGAGTTTCACTACAAGTATTGAGATCCACTCCTACAAAACTGACACATTCCTCCACAACAGAACTAAGTGCATTTTGTAATTTTGTCTTGTTTAGGTCATGCTAGAATAAACAAAAATATATCATTTAATTTTTGTCCACACTTCAGTTTAGATCACTGTTAAGTTTAAGAAGAGTTTATTTAATCTTACATCGATATGAACATGAATTTAAACTGAAATTTATATTTATTCTAAGTATGTTCATTACATCATAAAGAATAATATGTTCTTACACTTCAGTGGTGATAAGACAATTTTCTTTGACTCTAAAATTAGCTGTGCACCTCCAAAAGTGAGAGTGATGGTAAAACTGGCAGGGCCTTGTTTATTTACCTGGTACATTCCAACACCCAGATGTTTGGGTTCAATTTTTACAAGCTCAGCCAGGGGATCCTGTAGACGTCTTGCGATGGAAACTGAGTTCAAAGAAAAATATAACCATCCATATATTTATTATTTAAAGTCTTAAATACAGGTAAAATAAAATAACTAATTGCAAGTTATAAGTTCAAACAATTGAGTCTGTGTACAATGCCATAAAAAAATAGGTGCAATTATATCAAATAATTTAAACGACTTTGTGACAAAATGTTTGATCATCAGCAAAGATGAGACAGGAGTGTATGCCACATAATGTTTAATGACTGTAGGTTATATACCTGCCCCTCTTAATGTTGGGTCCAAATCTGGCATTTCTTTCTTAGCTTCGTCTGATACACTGTAAATTGATGCCCCACTTTCATCCACAATGCTAGACAAAAAACAACATTTCATCATTTTGATTCTTTTCAAAAATTCAATGTTGATGTTTACAGTTCACTAACCGAAACAAAAATCACTTATTAGTTCATAAATATGTCCTTTGACCATATTTATAAGCTCAGAGCATTACACTACATACATCAAATATAAGTGTAAGCATTTTTAAAAAATCTTCAATACACATATCTGATTATCATACAGGAGATTATTAACAACTTTTTAGCAGTAGTTAAAATCACACGTGAAACATAAGTAAAATTGAAAATTCTTGTTACAAAATATTATTACCATTTATTACATTTTTAAAGGATACACCATAACTGATAGCCTTTTACTTATGTTTTGATTGTTTTTCAAATCTTTAAAACATTTTGCCATTATTTTTGACATAATACAATAAATGGGATTGGGATGAAATTTTTTCAGAAGAATTGAAAAATTTAATATGGGAGCTATTTATCTGAACACACTACAAAATTTAATGAAGTAATTCACATAAAACTCACTAATTTAACTAATTAGCTTAGGCATGCTTCTAAACTCTAATAGAACCACAACAAAAAGATTAATACACTGTTTTGTGTTCAAAGACATGAAAAATTGTAAGCACACCCCCTTCAGCTCTCTCTACCTACCCCATGTACAGAATCTAGTAAACACTAACTAACAACTTTAAATTACCTGTAAACAACCGAGTGAGGTTTGAAGCAGCCAAACTTTATCATATTGGAAACAATCTGCTCAGTTTCTCGACAGGCAACACCATTCCCAATAGTTATTATGTCACATCTGAAATTATGGTCATGAAAAGAATCAGTGTTTAAGTCTTTTAATCAGCATTTGGAATTTTCGCTGTTTTTTATCTTTAAAAGGTACCTAAATCAGTATCATAGTACATTTAGTACTTAAATGGACTATGTTCTAAAAACATAAAAATGGTGTAAGACTTTGGATCTATTACAGTTGAAAAAGCACCGAAATCCTTGTTTAATAATAAACTCAATTTATTATTCAGCTCATCCAATTTAAATTTCTAACCCCAAGTTTTAATTCTGGTAGAGTGATTCCTTATGGTAAGAAATAAAATAAAATATCACCTGTGGTTATGTACAAGGGAAGCTATTCTCATTTCTTCTTGTTTGTCCTTCTTGTGGGTGTGCAGGTATATTACACCAGTTTCCAAAATCTGGCCAGTAGGGGATATCACTGCTATTTTACATCCATTAGTAAAACCAGGGTCAATACCAAGTATTGTTTTGTTTTTTACTGGTGGAGTCAATAAGAGACGTTTCAAGTTGGAAGTGAACACTGATATGGAAGCTTTTTCTGCATCCTTTGTCAGTTCTGCCCTACACATTAAGAAAATAAATTTAAAATAATAGCATGGATCAAATAACACAACATATTATTTAGACCTTTCAACGAGTACCCGGGAACACGAGAAATACAAAGTATTTTGATACACTTTTTTTTTCTTTGAACATAAAACGAAAATTAAAAACAAAAATGTTTTTGTTCTTTGAATTGTTCAAGGAGGAAAATAGAACACAACGCCGATAATAAGGAAGAGCGGGAAATGACCTTAGCTTTGGCTTTGAAATACGCCGCACATATTTGTTACGACTGAGATGAGGCAATGTTGTTTATCTAATCCCCCATATTCCTTACTCCACTCCTATTCCCACCATACTTTAAAAAAACACCTCCTTTATTCTTGGATTGAAAAAAAAATATATATTTCATTCTTTGAAGGATTTTCACTATAATAACAAAAACAAAGCCTGGGGTCCACTCAGTAGAGGCTAGTCCCGGAAAGTTTGGTTAATTACAACAGTTGTCAGCTAGGAACTAGAAATAACCATCCATGTCATCATACAATTACAGCCCTTTAAATTTATAAGACTCTGTTTAGCCCCCCTCCCCCCACACAAAAAAAATCATTTCGGCACCCCTCTGCTCATTGTTTTTACTATGGTAGTATTTCAATGTCATCATTTTTATATCGCTGATTCATTACATCTAAATGTGCATTTCCATTTTAACACATAGAAGTTTAAGGCTAATAGGGGGCAAGATGAAGACAATTTTGAGGCTTTTTGAATGTGTAACTCGGGTACCTGTTCAAATTTGGATGGGTAGCCGGGCAGCTATTTTCAACAATATTGACAGCCCTAATATTATTTAGATACTAAGGCAGGGGATGGCAAATTTGTTATAACATCATTGCATTTTAAATTAATATATCTAGTTCATTAAGCATTCCAAATTAATATATCTAGTTCATTCAGCATGCCAGATTAATATATCTAGTTCATTCACCATGCCAAGTGAATTTTGTGTCTTTTAAAAAACTTTAAAGTTTTATTTTGGCCTCATCTGAATCAATCATTTGTGATCTGGCATGCATACCGCAGTTTGATAACACCTGCTTTACAAAAAATATTGCTGAGACATATGTTTCACGCTATTATAAAACGTGTTGCAAATATAACAACTAAAAAATGAAATGAAAAACAGAAAATCTTAGTGGCACTGCATTTAGTTACAAAGGTCAAATAAATACCTCATCTGTCTGCTTAGCATTGGCTCAATGAGCCGGTCATAAGCGTCTGTGACAGCTGATCTTAAAATTGTGATGTTTACTTCATTCCTTATGTTTCTATATTGTTTTTCCATGGCAAAGTTTATAAACTTTGTTTTTACAATGTCAGGAATAGAAATCTTGACTGTAATTATTTTCAGATCTTCTCCCCTGTTCAAGGCTAAAATCTAGCAAAGAAAATAAACATAAAAAATGAAATAATTACAGTAGAAGGCATAGCTAAGGTCCATGCCCAATTGGTACACCCTTTTATTTTTAAACCCTACCCTTTTTTTAATAAAACATTACCCTACTTAAGAAAAATTGCAGACCAATCCATTCTTTCAGAACTACTGATTGTATTTGAGGAATGCAAAAGAATTACATGTAAATTAAGAAAGGCTTTGAAGGGATTGTGAATGAACATGAATCAAAAATTTTTCAGACAATTAAAAACATCACGTTAAAAATTTTTGAAAAAAAAATCCTTTATGCACGGCTAACTCTGTGAACTTTATTTTTCCCCCCCTCAATTAAAAAATGGAATGAAATCTAAAATTTTTTTTAATGAGTTTGAGTTTCTCATCATGTTAACTTAAGAAAGTACCTGGTGAGGTTTGGCTTGTCCTATAGGTATCTTAAAATCAAAATATTGTTCAAATTTATTAATTGACTTTTCTTGGGCAGCTCTAGCCTTTGCTGTAGAACCCTTTTTAGGTGTTTCTGAATTTCCCTTGTTGCTTTTTTTCTCTTTTGCCTTTGCATCCTTTCCTTTTGCTTTGGTACTCTCGAGTGTAATGTTACTGCTCTTACAACTGAGAATAAAATAAGAAAACATGAAACAAATTGAATGCTTGAAATTCCTCTTGTCTGTCACCACCCAATATCAGCATCTTCTTTTTAAAATGAATGGGTTTTTTAATTTTCATGGTGAGGTTTTTATTTTGGTATTTTAAAAACAAATAAATTGGAACTATAAATAATAATAAATAATCATTGTTAAAAAATGTTATTCATTACAATCTTTTCAATATCTCATTTTTAAATAGACAATATTTTTTCAAGCTAAATATGAGTATGATTAATGACTGAAGTAACATAAATGAATGACAAAAAAAACAAAAAAACAAAATTAACCACAGATTCAGAGTTATCTTCAACCATGTACATCAAAATCCTCTTCTACATTTATGTCAAGAGATGATATCAATCTGTTTGATATTGTCATCACAATTTTCAGAGTTTTCTAAACAACATGTAATGAAGGATGGGGGAACCTTCAGGACATCTTGACAGTAAGGTGGAATGCTAAGTCTGCTACAGGATATTTATACTAAATGGAATCATAATAGAAGTGTAGTTTAAAATGAGTGGCCATTTAGCTTTTCTACTAAAAAATGGTATTAATATTATGTATATGCCAATATGATATATATAACTTTAATACCTTCGCAGAGCAGAAGTAAAAGCAAAAACACCATTTATATATTATTTTGTAACTTGGTTGAAGAAACACATGGAGCATGGCTGTGAAGCCAAACTGAACACACTCACCAGATCTACCCAGAACAATGTTGTTCTTGCAATGAACAGAGATAAAGCTGGGTGGCTGGCAGAACAGTCTTTAAAAAAAGGCCAGTTTGGAAAAAAAAAATGGAGGCTTGTTAAGTACATGGTTGAAGAAATTTGAAGAATCTGTTTTTATTTATGTTTTCATTGGTAAGAATTTGAACAAATTTAACATAAGTGTGTGATTTTTCAGTCAAATACAACATTGTGAAAAATTGTGTTTTATTGATATCAAGGGAGATTATGCCATGATGAAAATTAATCATTAAAAAAAAAACTTACATCTTTCTAGCTTCATCAATCAATTCTTTTTGTTTTGAAATAACATCTGCAATAATGTGCTTCACACCTTTCTCAACATCTTTAACACTTTCAAGCCCTTGAAACAAGAACACAAAAAAATTATTATTTACAGTTACAAAATAATATCTTTCAGTTGAAGCAATCTTCATATGAAATAAAAAATAAAGATGACACTCCAAATGTGATGTATTTTTCATAAATTACAATTCCAGTACTTATTTTTTAACATTTATGCTTAACATACTTTTCAAAAACATTGTTATTTTATAGTCTACAAAATCAGGAACCAAAACAATGTATACTTAAATTTTAAAAAAATTATTTCCTTTTTCAATTATAATGGAACCCAAATGACATAATTTTTCCCAAAAGTTCTGTCAGTTCACAAGAAATTACACAAACCTGCTTTCAATGGATTCACAGCCAAGTTTAGGCTCACTGGTTCCCCATGTAAGAGCTTCTGGGCAAGTGGTTCCAGGCCTAATGCTTTTGCTCTTTCTGCATATGTTCCTTTGTGTCCAGGTTTGAAAGGTGCATACTATGGATCAGATAATATTTCTTTCTATTAATATCCTTTACATTTGGTTCAGATATTAAGTAAACTTTATATAAAATTAGCAAGTGAGTACCTGTAAAATATTTACAAATAGAGTAGGATGTAATTTACTTTTTAATATCTAACTTTTTAATTTTTCTTCATCCGGCATCCTTCCGTCTCGCGAGACGATGGTGCATCACCGTTGGGTTGGGTTGCATTTTCTCGAGTGGCTGTGCAGTCCTATCCTTGAGTGACAGTCTTTGCCACAGTTTTTACACACGAGTTCTGTGCTTCCAAATGTTTTGGCCTTTCTCCTAGCTCTACTGTCTGCAGCCTCCTCCATTCTTCGCTCCTCGGCTACTATGACGCCCTCTTTGACAACTGTGCGCCACGTAGATCGGTCTTCTGGCTTACACTCCCAGTCACTTGTATGTATTTTGGCTGCTTTCATGTCCCTTTGACAGACATCTTTAAATCGCAAGCGTGGGCGACCTGTTTTCCTCTTTCCTGAAGCAAGTTCACCATATAGGAGGTCCTTCGGGATGCGGCCGGGGCTCATTCTTTTGACATGTCCTAGCCACCTCAGGCGTCTTTCACTAAGAATTGAGAACATGCTTTGGGTATTGGCACGCGTTAGGACCTCACTATTAGGCACTTTTTCTTGCCATTTAATACCAAGGATGCGGCGCAAGCATCTCAAATGGAAGCTGTTAAGCTTACGCTCTTGTGATGTATAAGTTGTCCATGTCTCGCTCCCATATAGTAGTGTACTGATGACACAGGCTCGATAGACGCACAGTTTGGTTTTCTCCGTTAGCTTGGTGTTTTGCCAGACCCGCTTATTTAGTTTAGCCATTGTTGCGGCTGCCTTGCCAATTCTGCTGTTTATTTCTTCTTCAATGGACAGTGTATTGGAGACCTTGGATCCCAAGTAGGTGAAGCTGTCCACAACCTCCAAGTTTTCATTATCGATATTTATGGTAGGAGGAGGTCGAGTGTCTTGGGCCATGATGTTTGTCTTTTTCAAGCTGATTTGCAGACCAAATTCTTTGCAGGCATTGGAGAAGCTTGACACGAGTTGTTGCAAACCAGATTCTGTATGTGCTGTTAGTGCCGCATCATCCGCAAATAGTAGCTCTCGAATTAGGACATCCGTCGTTTTGGTCTTGGCTCGGAGGCGGGCAGTGTTGAAAAGTCCTCCATCAGCTCTGGTATGTAACCAGATTCCCTCACTGCTATCCTTGAATGCGTATCGAAGAAGTACAGAGAAGAATATTGCGAAGAGTGTTGGTGCGAGTACACAACCTTGTTTAACTCCGCTGCTGACAGGGAAGGCCTCTGACTTAGCTCCATCGAACTGCACTGTGCCAAGCATATTTTCATGGAACTGTCTGATGATGGCAAGTAGGTGAGGGGGACAGCCAATTTTTGCCAGTATTTGGAATAGCCCGTTGCGACTGACTAAGTCGAAGGCTTTTGTAAGGTCCACAAATGCAATGTATAGTGGCATCTGCTGCTCTCTGCATTTTTCCTGGAGCTGTCGTATGGAGAACACCATGTCTATGGTAGACCGACCAGACCGGAAACCACACTGAGATTCTGGATAGACGCGGGGTGCTAGGCTTTGTAAACGTGTTAGTATAACGCGGGCAAAGGTCTTTCCTACAATACTAAGGAGTGAAATGCCGCGATAATTATTGCAATCACTCCTATCACCTTTGTTTTTATATAGTGTCACTATATTTGCATCCTTTAGGTCTTGGGGGATGTAGCCCTGTTCCCAGCAGAGGGACAGAATCTCGTGCAATGGTTGGAGTAAAGCTGTCTTGCCACTCTTTAGAACCTCTGGTGGTATTCCATCATTCCCAGGCGCTTTTCCACAAGCTAGACTGTCAATTGCTTTGCTCAATTTTTCTTAACCCTTTTGGAATGTGAATCACAACTGTAGATATTAAAAACATTCCATCTTCTCTGCTATGGAATTCAAAATGTATTGCAGAGCTTTATAATCATGGTAAATTATGCTATGGAGATTGACATCCAGATTTTAAAATTGCTGTTACACTGTAACAAAATTTTGTTATAGCTATATTTAACCATTTAGTTTTTCTGCATTATTTTTAAAAACATTAAAGTATGAAACTGCAATTCTTCCAGGTAGTATCACTCAAGTAGTTGAAATGGACTGACCATGATCCTTGTCTTTTATTGTAATAATGAAGCAAACTTTGAAAGAAAACACTTTAAAACTTCTTGATAATCTGATGGAATTATAGTTATTTTTGCTATCAAATTTGTTTTCTCACACTGGAGAATTCTGCTACATAGTCATATTAAGGCACAGATTAAAAACAAATTGAGAATATCAAATTGTGCTGCAGCATGACTAGAGTATGAACGCCTAGAAATAGATATTTAGGTGGACACCTAGAATTGAATGTGAATCGTCTTATCAAACTATTTAGGTGGACACCTAGTACTGAATGTGAATTATGTTATCAAACTCAATCAATAAGTACAGACAGATTTATAACAATGGTAATAAAAATTTTATTTAAAATATTTTATAACATCCACATTTTATCTGGTGTGAGGTGCAAAAATAGCGATAATATTATTACACTTAATGAATTTATATCATTCCAAGTAATTAATGTTTTCATTCTTGGATATCTTCATAAAGATTACCTGGGTTTTGTATGTGTGTCCTTTTTAATTTTATTTATTAGGCATTTCAATGTAACAGTTATCATGGTACTGAATTACATTTTCAAAAGAATATAAGAATAAGAATGTCAATTGATTTTAATTTTTTTCCATGTACAATCCATACCCGCTCGGTTAATATGTTAATTATTTTCAAAGAGCTCTTTATTTTTCTAATGACTACTAGGGTATCATTAATTAAGTCGTCACAAATAATAAAGATCATTTAGTTATCTTTAACTACCTAGAAACATTCTGGTCTCAATGAATGTGAAATAATTAAGAAGGATATTTCTTAAACTAAACTAATAATAATAGCTGATTTTGCCTAGATATTATTAAAAGGGTTAAATACCCGCATAGAAAATAAAATAACATTATTATAATGATAATAAATATGACTATTATTGTGATATTTAATCTTTTATAAATGAGTAGCAATCTATTGCTTTAATTCAATATAAGGAATCACATTCATTAGGGCTGCGGAAATTATCAATTAATTTCTCGATTAACCTGTAAAAAAATTATATCTATTAAAATTATTTTAATTAATAAAATAGTTATTAAAATTAGGGAAAAGATGTTGTATTCGTAGTGGTAACTTTTTAATATATAATAAATTATTAATAAATTAACAATAGTTTGCTTTTTTTTACGTACAAACTTCTCCATTTAAAACAAAGATTTTTAAAGTATAAACTTTAAAATAAGCTTTTTTATAAGGAAAATGATATAAAAAATAAACATTATTTGTACTTAATTAACAATAACAAAATTTAAATTCATTGACATTATATTGAATTACTTATATTTAAATTAAAAAATGCAAATTGCCTGTTTTTGTTACTTCCCTTGAAATTTTCAGTTTAGTGACATCATACATCTTATTTTTAGCTTTAATCAAAATTATCTATTAATTATTCGTTAATTTTTCAAAAGTTAACAATTAATTTTAAATTAATCGATAACAGCCCTAATATTTATTTAAAACATGTAAAGAAACACTAAAAATTATTTTATTTAATACATCAATAATCATAATTTAGTAAGTAAAATAAAATTTTCTGAGGATCGTATTCCAAATGTTATTTTTATAAATGTGTTGTATAAACTATACTCATATATACTCAATTTAATTTTAATTTCCTGTAACCTTTACATAAGCATCCTTCATGACCTACACAATTCCCTTGATAAAATTTAAATACTCATTTTATTTTACATAGTTCTACATCAATATCAATGACTTTCCTATTTTGAAGCAGATGTTTCCTCTTATTTTCTTACAGAGTTAACTGATGTAAATGAAAGTCAATATTGAGAAAATTTATACAATTTGATACACACATAAATGGTTGATCTTTGTTGTTTTCATTGGATGTTTATATTAAAATTTATCTCAAAGTCCATAAAGTATGTCACGCTCTAGAGGGGGGAGGGGGTGTAAGAAAGTGTGACAGTTTGTGACGTGGGGGGGGGGGTGTCCAGCCATGTGTGACATCACAGTGTTTTATGTTAAATTTTAATTATTTTGTTAATAAGAAATATAATTTAGTACGAAGGGTGAGGGGTTCTGAGATTTGTGATTTTTGTAACAGGGGGAGGGGGGAGTTAAAAGTGGTAAAAAATAGCGTGAAGTATTTTATAGACGGCCCCTTATCTTCTTATCTTATCGATACAGATGCTCAATCTATGCAGAAGATAATTGCGTCCACAGACCATGACAGATGATCTGTTGAATCTGTTGGCAAGTGATGCAGTATTCACAGGCCACGGCTATGAGGGTTCCATGCATTACCCAGCCACCTAACAAGTGGTAGGTACCCATTCAGAGCAGGGTGACTCAGGGACTCCCTGGGCCCCGGGAACAAATCCTTGCCTTCACATGGATTCGAACCCGTGACCATAGGTGCGCCAGTTGAGCACGCTGCCCTCAACCACCGTGTCCCATTATTAACAGCTGAATTAGACTGAATGCTTTTGGGATGAAGGAATATTTACAAAAAATGACTTCAAACCATCATTGGATCAGATGGTAGCTTCAGGTCAAATTAGGTGGCAATTTTTTTTTCATTTTCTCTTAATCATTTAACCCAGTGGTTCCCAAAGTGGTCCCTACGGACCCCCAGGGGTCCCTGGAACCGTTCAGGGGGTCCCTGGAAATTTTAAATTGATTTGTGGGTCCCTGAACAACGTTAGAAGGTCTGCACAAGGTTTAAAATAAAAATTTTATCTATTCATAATTAAGAAAATTTAAATGAATATCTATTAATAAAATATTATCTGAATGCTTTTTGTACTAATTTAATACAGATCTTATGTGCTATCAGTCAGGGAATACAATGTTTCTTTTACCCAGATTAGAAAGTAGAACTAAGGTTATTTCCACAGCTATAAACATTAAAAAATAGTTGTTTTTTTTTAAAGTTCAAGTTTGATGCATAAGTATTGTGAATTCCTGTAAGTAGGTCAGAAAATACAATTTTGTATTGCGAATCAACGATTTTTTATGTGTTTTTTGAAATTATATGTATCTAAATTGTATCCTATCATCAAATTTCTTTTTCCAAAAGGGCTTTACTGCAGCCCTCCACTAAAAAAAAAATAAACAATCATTAACAGTGGTTTGTTACACAGACATGAGAGTGAGTGAGCTCCAGTAAAATGCTGACAATACAGTGTTGTTAAATATTTAAATTATAGCTAAATGTTTGGAAACAGATGCGATAGGTGAAACGTTATTTACAGCATTAAAAGATTTTTTAAAGCTAAAGCTATACCCTTGATTTTATGGCATATTTAAAACAACTGTTGCGAATGTATTTTAGTATATTGTGCCTTTCATCGACATTTTTTTTTTTTTTTTTTTTTTTTTTTTTAGTCCCATAACCTCTTTTTATCGAGGTCGTAGAGGATTCTAATGTTTCCATTAGAATATTCTCGGGCTTAATAGACACTGGCGGCGCCCATCCCTCTCCAGGTCAGCGGAGGACTTTCTAAGCGTTAGACATTATTTTTCGCAAAAAATCTGAATGAAAGTTTGCATGGATCACTTCATTACGTCATTAGGGCAAAATCAAAATGAATGACTTCAATGAGAGATTTTTCGCTCAACATTGTTTGGAAAATGATGAAGACTTTGAACATTTACTTATTCACACAGAAGTACCTTGGTTATCACAAGGTGCATATTTAAATCAATTTTGTAGTCTCTTTGATTCAGTGTTTATATTCCTTGAAAGCAAAGACAATGATTTGTTACAGAGAACATAAAAATTTTTTTTAAAAAGTAATATCCCTTTCTGACTGATTTATTTGCCGACTTTGAAATAAATCATTTGAATTAAGAGGAGAATGTTCTGCTTCAATGTGTTTCGAAATTGCAAAGCAGAAATGAAGACTTGCTTGCTTACTGTCAACAATTAATCACCCTCAATGCAGTCTGAACAAAATATTTAAGAACACTCTGCACTTGGATATTTCCGACTGGCTGTTGAACCCTTTTGTGCATTGACAAACTCAGATCCCATAAACATTTGAATATATACTAATACAGGAGCAACTTATTAAAATATCTAAAAATTAGGAACTTAAACCAATGTTTAAACAAGGATCCTACAAATTCTGGTAACAAAAACAGATCCCAATTTTTTATCCTGTATTATGGGTTATTGTACAGAAATTGACTGGCAAATTCCCATCTTGGGCATTTGTGTTTGCTACTCACAAACATTGAGTTGGACTTAAAGTTAAAGGCCCTTATAAATTCTAATCCCGTTCATCCAAGTCATTAATTATTTTAAATTTTAATTTAAAGTTACATTTTTCAATAAATACTTCTTCATCAAAATGTTTTGGATTTGGATTTTTTGTAATATGCATTTATGCAGTTTTAATCTCTAGAGGGTTCGTGGGCAAGTTTTGATTATAAAAAGGGGTCCATGGGTCAAAAAAGTTTGGGAACCACTGATTTAACCAATTTACAAATATAAAAACAAACAAAAACACTCACTGAAATTGACAATATGAGCACAAATTAAATAAGACAACTATAAAAAAAAGAGTTTTACTGAGATGAAAAAACAAAAAACAACATAGGCAGCAAATTTATATTTCTGTAAAATATAATATTATTTATAATAAAAATAAATAAAATTCCTTACTAGATTAATTATTGCATTAGGCAAGAAATTCATGTCATAATGTAGAAAAGTTATAATTTATTAAAGTAATCAAATCATACCAATGATTCTACTTCCAGGATGGATGTTGAAAACATTAGTGATGTCTCAAGTATTTTGTCCATCTTTCCCATCTTTTTTATAGCAGTGTGTACATTCTTGATTTTTGCCTCAACAGCTCTGATTGAAAGAGCATAGTATAGGAAATCAGAAAATAATCACAGGAAAGTAATAAGCTTCAGTGTAATTCCCAAGCCTTGCCTTACATTAAACTCTCTAATTTTAGTTCTTAGCAGCATGCTTTGAAAACCTGGTACTCAGTAACCAGATTGAAAATTTAAAAAACTGTCAAGTACCAAACTTGATGTGTATAAATCTCTTTTTTCCGGGAATTATGTGGACTACATAGATAAGATCACTTACCCCGTAAGAGTAACAAGAGTTATGTTATAGACAATAATACTATTACTGATACAAATTTCTTTTTGTTTATGTTACCAATGTTAATAAGCATTGAATTACCGGCAATCCTCCGAAACTCATTCCCAAATTATTTTACGCTAATAAGGGGAAGTAACCAGATAGTACATGAAAGTATGTTATTAATTGATAAAAAATAGACAAGTGATATATATTGTCTGATAACCATTCATCAAATACTAAATTTCACATTTTCAAATTTGTAATTTCACATAGCATTAAATAGCTGCCGAAAACTTTCTGCTTGTGACTGTTGCGCCACTGAAAGGTCAACAAGTAGCCTGCAAACAGAGCTCAACTTGAACCACTCTGAACTCTGATACAGGAGTTTACGTTTGGCTTGCATTCATAGTCCTTCGATAGTTTGAGTTCAATTCCTGCTATTTGTGCTGCAGGTAAAACATTGGGAGTAATACTTATTGGAGCGGCTGGTCTACCTGCCATAATTTGTTTTTTTTAAAAATGAAATTACGCTGAATTATGTACTGATTAACTAAATATTAATCGATAACTCACTTAAAATAATTTGGGACCGGGATTCGGAGGATTACCGAATAACCTAATATTGACACCTATTTGCTTATAATTATAATTTCATAATGCTAAATACCGATCTCTTTGTAAAGTTATAATTTTTGTATATTAAAGCATGTTAAATCTTGAGAAAAAAAATATTTTCAAACATAAGTTTTAGCAACTGTGATTTTTTTATGGAATTGTTAGTTGTTGGCATTGTTGCGTGGGGCCTGTAGCAAGCCCTGGTGATTTTCTAACTTATTAAATTAAATTATCAGGCTTAAACTACATAACTTCTTTTCCTCATGCTGCATGCTACAGTTTGAGATTTTTTATTGATAATCTTAATCTAGAACAATTCACCTTAATTCCTCCAGGTTATTTGCAACATCTCGTAACAAGTCAGGACCTATGTCATCTGTCAGTTCTTTACGATACCTCGCAATGAAAGGAATTGTAGCACCATCATCTAGCAGTTTAATAACATTGTTAACACTCCTTCGTCTCAAGTTTAGCTTGTCTGAGATTATAGCAGCAGGTTCCCAGGCTGGAGAAATTTCATCCACTTTCACATTGACATCTGCCATTTCTATACTGTACACTAGTCACTACAACTACTATTAGACATGTAGTTCTTAAACTTTCATAACGATTTATACCCGAACATCTGAAATAAATAAATTAATTAGGCTAATACTAACCCTAATACTAATATATAGTAATAGACTAGGCTAACATTTTAATTCACAATAGTCTTTTTCATTGAGTTTTGATCAGAAAAATATTATTATTAATTATAAGTAGGGCTGTTAACTATTAATTTAAATGAAATCGTTCACTTTTGAAAAATTAACGATTAATCGTTAATTTCGATTAAAGTCATACAAATTATGATGTCATATGTAACACTTCTTAAACATTCTTGTTGAAAATCTAAATAACACTGGAATGTCTCCTTTATATTGTCATCTTTTAAACAACTACACAAAATGACAAGTGTGTTTGACATAATTTGGTTCAAGTGATGAGCAGGTACAATTGACAATACAACCAGCCGAGCTGAACAGTCATTCACATGGAACTGAGGTAACTAGTAACTGGTATGCACAAAATGGTCTTGGCAAGGAATGACATTATGTCATTATCAGATAATTTTGTAACTCAGTAGTACATCAGAAAAGCTGTCATCATATTCTTTCTCTGAGTCACACTCCTTTACTGCCATTAGAATTAGCTTAATAAATACACTTTTCATTTGGTTAGGTAAGTAGGCGAAGTGTTAGAACCATGGTAGGCTAACTTTATCAACATATTGTATTGTACATTCCCGTCTGTCAATAGTTTAAAACCAAAATGTTCATATATTTTTTTTTGTAATCGTCAGAAATTTTGTTATTATCCACCTCTATTTTTTTTCTTTTTGACTTCCAATAATTATATTTGTAAGTGATGGGTCAATTAATCGTTATAAATAATTAAATATATTTTTTAATTTTTTAAAGATTAATCGAATTGTTAATTTCCGCAGCCCTAATTAAAAGTAATATTCTAATAATATATATTATAATATTATANGGACATCATATTTAACACCCTCTCACACACCCTCACAAATGCATGACCCCTTCCTTGCCATATATATATATATATATGATATTATATGCTTTTTCAAAAATTAGGGCCTACCTAGTACTAGTACCTAGGCTAGTCATAGTCCTTGGCAAGTTAATTAATTTATCTAAATTTTTAAAGTACCCACTAATTTCAAATTCAAAGTACTAATGATAATGATCTAATGACTAATTGATGACTAGATTAACTAAGTAACTAAGTCTATAGTCTATACTAGTTTAGTAAGTGTACTATTTATAACTATGACTATAATAAAAACTAAAAATTAAAATATATAATTTTATAATTAATTATAATTTATAATTTTGATTACAACTAATGCTAATATTAATTTAATACCATTTGACATTTGACTAGGCCTATGCCTATGCCTATGCCTATAGTCTATAGTCATAGTTATAGTTATAGACCTATAAAATATAAGTTATATTATAAACTATTAACCTATGCCTAGTCTATATAGTATATAGTTAAGAAGTGACATAAAATAGTATTAAAATGGGTAATAGTAATAGTAATACAGTAAAAAAAAAAAAAAAAAAGTAATACAGTTTACTGTTCAAGAAACTGAAAGTGCGAAGTCAAAAAGTAAAATTCCCGCAAATGCCGCAAACACTGACGTCCACTGACGTAAAATAAAGATGTTAATGATGATGTAAAAGCTGTAAATTAAAAGCTTTTTTATTTTTAATAAAAAAGAATAAATCATAAAAATAAGGCAGTGGCTATTGAGACGCTAACGTCTTAATAGCCCACAGGCTATCGAGACGCTAGCGTCTTAATAGCCCACGGGCTATTGAGACGCAAACAAAATAAGCCAATGAAAATTAATTATTTAAGCTTGGCGTATTTTAGGGTTGTCCTTGACTGACATCACGCGCCAAGTGGGGTAAGGGAGGGGATCATGCACTTGTGACTATGTTTGAGAGGGTGTTAAATATGATATAACATGTAATTTACGCGCAACTTAAATAAAACATCTACAAAAGTATTCGATTGTCTTACAGTAAATACATATTTAAATGTAACAGTGTATTTTTCATGTCGAATTTATTGAAAAAATATAATAGAAGTAATAGAAAATTTTAATTTTTATTGTCTTCAACAATGCATGAAGGGGCCGTCCATACATGACGTCACGCGGACGCACGCGCCTAAGGGTGGGGGCGAACCAGGGTAACGCATTAGTGAGGATGTAAGACAAGGGGGTGGGGCGACGTTTAAGAAATCAAAATGCGCTACTTGAAATAAAAGTTCCACTTGATTGCTCACAATTTATTTAGTCACATTTTAATGGCTTCACACGTGCTAACGGTATTAGACCTAGAGTGAAGACTTACACTAAATACATTTTACATATTTATATAACAAAAATTTTATTTGAAACGTGGTAAAAAATTATTATTTTTTTTTTGGGGGGGGGGGCAATCAGGGCTTTGTAACATCATATTGTGGAGAGGGTAGTCTAAGTTTTGTGACAATGGGGAAATGACTCTAAAGGAGGGTAAAAATCGCATGACGTCAGTCATGGACGGCCAAAAACGTATAAAATATAAAGATATAAGCAGTGAAATCGCAATCCCGTTATGTATATAATATAACGGCTGAGACACCAGTGGGCGAAAGAGAAACATCAAGTAATTTCAAGAAATGTAGGAAGGTTTTGTCTGAATTTAAAAGTTCAGATTTTTTTTTGAATTAAAATATAAAAAATTATTGCATATCAGTCTTGACTCAATCAGTCAGTTAAAATGCCATTAGAGTCTGCGCCGTTTACGTTACTAGGCTTAGTAAAATGCAAATCACATTTGTTGTGCGTAAGTACGCATTCAGTGGAGACCCTCCCCCCACCCCGTACGCATCCATTCATACGCAAAATGCAATTTATCGAAGATCCCCCCTCCCCCTGCTTGCGTATGGATGGCCCCTTAGGCTAATTGATTTGTGGCGTGGCTTATACTAGGTACTTTGACAGAAAATGTAAATGCAGTCCAATATGCTTAAATAATATATCATTTTAAAGGGCTTGTCACGAAAAACATTTGTTTTGTCTTTCTACCTTTTATAGAAGTGGAGTTATGATTTTTTATTATTTTTTTGGTCCCACTGAAAACGTCCTTAAAGAAATAGCAAGCAATCGAATATTTTTGTAGAAGTTCTATTTTAAGTTGCTCATTTACATGGGACATCATATTTAACACCCTCTCACACACCCTCACAAATGCATGACCCCTTCCTTGCCACACTTGGCACGTGACGTCAGTCAAGGACGACTACTTAATTTTCATTGGCTTATTGTGTTTGCGTCTCTATAGCCTGTGGGCTATTAAGACGCTAGCGTCTCTATAGCCTGTGGGCTATTAAGACGCTAGCGTCTCGATAGCCTGTGGGCTATTAAGACGTTAGCGTCTCAATAGCCACTGCCTAAAAATAATTTTATTAAGATTTTTAAACTAAAAATCTTCTACTCATTTCCACTTAAATTATGTCCAAGTCTTCCTACCGCCAATAAAATCATAATATAATAATAATAAAATGAGTTAAATGCCAATATTAATTATTAATATTATAGTATTATTCAGTTAATTCAGACTAAGCGGCTAAGGACACCGAGGCTCAAACTCAAGTCGAAGAGAAAAACAGGAAGCAGAAAATAACATTTTTACCCTTAAACTTAAATTTTAATCTAAGTTAAAGTTGTCTACGCTACGGACTTATACCGCGGCAATACACATAGTCCTAGTTTGGGCCTGCGTAAACCGCCGCTGTATATCTAGCTAAACTATGTACTCTGTCTTGACAAGGACCGTTTTTGAGTTTGACCGGGGCCTATTTGTCAGGGGTCGTTATGTCGGGGACGTTTTGTCGGTGAACCGTGATTTTTAATTGTTAAATGGGAATGTTTCAGTACAAATGAGATGAAAGAAAAAAAATGTTAGCAACTATTAAACACAGCGGTGTCGCAGGAGTTTGTGTCGCGTGGGGCAGATGCCGAATTTGTCCCCCCCCCCCACTCACCTCTTTTTACCCCAACCATGGAGCATTTTTTGTAGGCATGTTACTACATTTGTAGAGAGAATACATCAACAAAATGTAAGCCGCAAGCCGATTTGCAAAAAGAAAGAGAGAAATATGAATCAGTTCAAACCTGTAGACGCTATTACAGTGTGATTGCTGATAAGATACTAACAAATGATAATGATGTTGTAAACACTTATCGTGTCACTAATTTTGTATCTCAATTCTTAAAACCAAAATTTTCACTAAATTACGACGAATGACGTAAAATTAAAATCATAGTGGTCATTTTGTATTTTATTTAAAGTTTGATTGGGTGGCTTTATTTTGAGGTAAATTTTAATTTTAAATGATGTTTATGAAGTAAAGAAATTCTCCCGGAGAATTTTAGTTAATATAAATGACAGGCCATTCAGTAATCAGCGATGGTGAGACTCTTTGTGAG
This sequence comes from Radix auricularia, assembly GCA_002072015.1. Classification (NCBI taxonomy): domain Eukaryota; kingdom Metazoa; phylum Mollusca; class Gastropoda; family Lymnaeidae; genus Radix; species Radix auricularia. The sequence continues at coordinate 645,947 of MUZC01002004.1, read as the reverse complement.
GGAGTATTTATTTCACAACACCGGCCATTTAAAATAGCGGAAGCTTTCAGATTGTCCTTGTTAAACACTGCTCTGAAAACGAAAGTAACGTCTCCTCTACACATTATCATTAGACATTACGGATTTCGACATTTATTTATCTTAAATACTGTAAGTATTAGCACTGCTAAATTATTATTACTTGTAAATAAATTTTAGTTTTTTTTGGTAAGCCATTTTTCTATTATTATCAAAGGCTAAATATTCTCCTGTTGTATAATAAAATGATTGGAAATCCTGCGCCTGCAGTTTTTACAATTTATCATCAATTTACAGTATTTTACTTTACGCGTATATTATTTCACAGTGAAAACTTACGATTTTAATTTATTAAATACATTATTATGTTGTATTTTAGCTATTACAACTTTTTTCTTATCTTAACAATACTCTTTTTAAATTTTAAGTCCCAATCAGTCTGCCTACAGACCTTCTCACAGGCACAGCACAGAGACCATAATACTGTTAATGTTAACCCTAAAAGTACTTAAAGGTAACAAATGACCTCCTACTCGGCTAACTCGCACTTAAATTGCGGCACTGGACAGTGGGAAAATCTCTATATTGACTATATTGGTCCTCTTAGTGCTGCTTTTGACACCGTCGACCATCAAACATTGCTAAAAACCCTGCAAAATAATTTTGGGATTTCTGGCCCAGTTCTGGCTTGGTTTCAGTCATATTTATCTAACAGATCACAGGTGGTATCAGTAGATAAAGATGGCTGTACTGTGTCTCTTACAGAGCTGACTTGGTTTATGGTGTGCCTCAAGGCTCCGTTTTGGGTCTGGTACTTTTCGTACTGTATACAAGCCACTACTTCTATTGCTTGAAAAGCATTCAGTTAAAAGCCAATCATTTGCAGATGATACTCAACTTTACCCTCACACTGATCCTTTGAAATTGACTTCACTGTCCAATTGATGCAGGAGTGCATTGGTGAAGTAAAGTTTTGGATGACTTTAAGTAGGTAGTCCAAACTGGCGAAAAAACGCGATTTGGGGTCATTTTTCATAGTTTTCAAAAAATAAATAAAAATACTTCTAAGAGTCTTACACAAATAAAATTAATATGTGAATAAACTTCAAATCTTTATCTACAGAAATATATATCTTTTGTATATGTAACTTGTGTCTATATGTGTTTTTAATGTGTTTAAAAAGTATCAGTTTTGACAAATTTTACGGCGTTTTTTCGCGTGAATTTTTACCATAGGTGTTTAAAACGCTGATCGCGTCGCGCCAATTTAAATTAGCGACGTAGTGTTAACATCAAATTAACGGGAAGACCCTACCCTTTCGTTTGATGTATAGAAAGTATATCTAACTTCATTATTTCATTTTAAAAATTCTGATTGAAAACTTAAAACGAAGAAAAAACAATGAAAATAACTAAGTTGTAATACTTTTCGCACACCGATAGAGAGATCATTATAATATTCAAATTACTGTTGTAAAATCAAATGAGTGGTAACTATTGGCACGAAGCGATCTTCTTTAGAAAAAGATAACCATTTTCAATTTTTCGTGTTTACTGGGACAACGCTGCGAGTCACTGCGAAGTTCTTTGACCACGGTCTTGTGGTTTTGTTAATAGGAATTACTCGTGTTTTGAGAAGTCAATCAATACGTAAGTAATATATTTAAAGTTTTATTTACATTTAAACAAAAGATTTACACCTGTTTTAGTTTAGTTGATTTAGTTAATAAAAAGATATTATTATCTTAAGCAACACTGCTGGTCTCATCGCAGTAACAT